>JADLIF010002346.1:0-26543 GCA_016648015.1 Steinernema khuongi | reverse complement strand
GGACGGGCGGGTGGTGGTGGTCCGTGTGGTTGTCACGGCGGCGGATCCGAGAGAACATGTCCGAGAGACGGCGACCTGTCGACGGTTTTTCCCTGCAAGGAGGTGGTTCATTAGGGTTCACAGTGGATAGGGTTCTTAAGCCGAAATGCACGGTTTAAAGCTACATTTTTGCCTTAGTTCTTACTTCATTTGGCTCTTTATTACCAGAGTTTGCCATCTTAAACATATTTTGATTCACTTACCCCATCCTTTGGCCTTAAACTGTCCTTGAGCTTTGAATCTATGGATATAAATGGGCATACAAGGGCTCAAATGTATATAAAGTGGCCATTTCCAAGACAAAACCCATTTTAGCACGAAAGTAATGCAGTGCTACCTGGGTGAAGCAATGCTTCTTTATGGAACTCAAAGCAATGCTTCGTCACAGAGTAATGCTTAGCTATGCATTGCCTTGCGGCATTGCTTGTATTCAGAATTTTAGATATAAGGACGGTTGGATCTACTTATCAACAGTAGCAAACAAGTCTCAACATGGTGTCCGTCAATGATAAGATCAACATGTCCCTCGAGGAGATCATCAAGTTGGAGAAGCGCGAACGACAGAAGCAGAAGAAGGCTTCCGGTCCCAAGAAGCATCAAGTTCATGACCAGAAGCTGACTTCTGTGAAGAACGGAAAGGTCAACAAGAAGGGACAGAACCAGCCTCAGCGCCAAGGACCCTCCAGCTCCCAGGGATCGAAGAAGCGTTTCAGTGGGAAGCCTCAGAACCAGGGAAAGGGCAACGCCTTCAAGAACAAGAAGGCTCAACAATAACCACATTCTGTTCCACATTGTTTCTCCGTCAATAAAAAGTGTTCCTTCCTTTGTTGTCCAGTTGGTGTTATTCTTATTTTTCAGCTCTCCTACTTCATTAGGATTCTTGTTTTCCACAGGCCTCCTATTGAAACTGTCATCATAGATGCATACGAAGGTGGCGCTAGCCGAGCCGTGAATGACTAATAACCGCAAAAAGATCCCACAAGAGGACACTGTCTCCGATTTTGACGGATCTCCATCAAGATGAAGTGTCATGCTATTGGATTTGTAGGACACAAAGGTTTCTGGAACTCAGAGACTCGCTGCAGTGGGCATACATGTGGTCTCCTGTCTTGCACAGCTCTGATCTGACCTTCTTGTCTCCTTGGAATTTGCTCGGCATGCATATACACATGGCTACTACTGCGAATCTCTTAGCTCTTGTAACCTTAACTCTAGTAGAAATTGCTAGGCCATCCGTCCGCCGAACGTGCATTACTAAGAGCCTGCCCCGTTCATCTACCCTTATTTCATCCCCCAAACTCACTCGATCGCGTTGTGCGCCTGGTTCATGCGATGATGTGGATTGTCCTTGTCGATGCTGTCGTTGCTCTTCGCCGCCTTGATGGTGTCCACAAGCGTCGAGAACAGCGAGTACGGTCTCTGCAACACACAGAGAGCTAATCTACGCCTCTAGGGGCTCGGAGTGCGAAGGTGAGAATGAAATCTAGAGTTCGGTGCTGAAGCCAAGAAGCGAAAGACCGTGCGAAGCGGGCGCCTTGAGGCTGTGCATGGTGCGTGGTGCTGGAAACCGACCGTCGAGGGGCTGGCCGAGCGGGAGGCCGAAGCTCCAGTGGGCAGCGGGACCTGCCCGTGCGGGAAGAGGCCGCTGCCGCCGTTGGCGTGGAGATGGTCGTCGGCGAGGGCGAGACCGCCGCCCGCGGCGCTCTTTGCCGCGGCCACGAGGCTCCGCAGGCCGCCGCCGAAGATGCCGGCGCCGGTGATCTGTAGCGAAGAAGCGTTTGTCGGGGCCATGGACAGGCAAGCGGGGTCAGCGAAGCCGATCTTTGGAAGTCCATCTCTGGGCGGTTGGTGTTGGACGCCCAATAGAAAGAGTCAAAGGTCGGCTTCTCCGACTGCAAGTGGTAAACGGAGCAGGCAAGCGGGAGAGGGACGCGTAAAAAGGGGCAAAGACGGGGTTCACGTTGAAGCGGAGGGGAACCGGGGGTGAAGAGTCTTAAAAAGGGTGCTTCGGTGACTTTAGGAACCTCGTCTTTGAGCAGGGAGAAAGCGTTCCGCCGCTTCATGAGCAAAAGCGCCGCTCGCTGGTGCCTCTGCACCTCCAGCTAAATGCAAAAAGAATTGAAAGGAGGAGCTTCAACATGAACAGGGAGCCGAAGCGTCGATCCGTGCGCGCCTACCTCGGTGCCCGACTTCTTGGCGCGGTAGTTCTCCAGGATGAGCAGCCCCGCGTAGATCTTGCCCACGGTCAGTTTGGTGAACGTGAGCTCCGAATTGGGCGGCACCACCAGGTCGATCATGTTCCGCTTGGCCTTCAGTGGCCAGATCTTCTTGAGCGTCTGCCTCAGTTCCTCGTCCGCCTCGTCCATCTCCTCCACGGGGCGCATCTTGATCGACAGCGATTCTCGGATGAGCGCAAAGAGGGTGGTGGAGAAGTGGACGGTGCCGTCCTCGGCCACCGGCATGTTCATACGCACCAAGTGCTTGTAGGCGAGGCGGTAGGGACACTTCCGGCCGAAGCCCACAGGAGGCGGGATGTTCCGCAGCATCTCGTACATGTCCGTGTAGTGGATGCGGCCCGTCGCCGCAGGGTCGTACTCGGCCCACACGCGGATGAACTCGTCGAGATGGTGAGGTCCGAGGATGGAGCTGTCGCGCGTCAAGTAGTCGAAGTTGTCCATGATGACGGCGACGAACAGGTTGAGCATCTGAAAAGGGGGTTCTTACTACGCGAAGAAGGCAGGAATCGTGTATAGTGTGAGAAGATAAGAACCTAGGAGAACTCACCAGAAAGGAGGAGAGGAAGACGAACGAGGTGAAGTAGGCGTAGCTGACATTCGTGCCACAAGTCATCCCCTTGGCCAGATTGATGGCCGGGGAGTTCGCCTGCGCACAGTACTTGCCCCGCGTGCAGGCCATCATGATGTCCTGCCACGCCTCGCCTGTGGCGCAGCGGAAAAGAAGGATGACCGAGTTGAAGAACGACTGGAAGTTGTTGTGGCGGTTGATCTCGGTCGTCGCGTCCAGCCAGATGTTGCCGAAAACCTGAAGTGCTTACGGTAAGAGCCCTTCTTCGACAAGAAGCTTCATGATCTCAAGTTCTTTAGAGACGCAGAAGCACCCACCTGCATTCCTACGATGGCGTAGATGAAGAAGAGCATTCCGATGAGAAGGCAGACGTAGGGAAGCGCCTTGAAGGACTGCACGAAGGTCCAGAGAAGGATGCGGATGGTGTAGCCCTGCTGGAGGAGGCGAATAAGACGCGCGGCTCGGAAGAGTCGAAGGAAGCCGAGCGAGACGAAGTGGCCTCCGAACTCCGTGACCAGGGCGTCCGTGATCGAGCCGACGACCGTGATGAAGTCGAACCTGTTCCAGCCGTCGCGGAAGTAGTTCTGGAAACGATGTAGAAGGCATGTTAACTCTATAGGCGAGGCTTACCCTAACGCCGAAAGCCAAGATCTTCAGGATGGACTCCACTGTGAAGACGGCCGTGAGCGCGGTGTTGAAGAAGCGCAGGACCTTCTCGTAGAACTCCGAGTTGCCGTGGAACTTCATCATGAGGATGATGGTGTTGCAGCAGATCATTGCCATGATGAAGTACTCGAAGGGCGTCGACGTCACCAGCCTCCAGATACGGTACTTCATCGAGTTCTTGTCCTCCGGCATGAACAACGACCGGGGTCGGGCGTTCAGAGCAAAGTCGATACATTGCTTCTGGAATTCCTCCTTGAGGTAAGGACTCTAGTCTTCGTCGTACCTGATTCTTGTCGAGGTCTCCCTCGCTGAGTTCAGCCTCGCCCTGCTCCTGGAACGTGATGATGATCAAGGCGACGAAGATGTTGACGAAGAAGAACGGGAACACGATGAAGAACATGACGTAGAAGAGGGCGACTTCTACGCGGAAGAAGGGCGAAGGGCCGCGGTCCTCCTCCGTCGTGTCCATTGAGTTCTGCCGGATGCCTGGCCAGCCCTCGCCCGTCGTCACCACAAACAGGGTCAGCATCGCGTTGATCGTGTTGTCGTAGTTGAATGGGCGAAGTCGCCATTCGCGGTCTTCGACTCGAGGAGGTTCGTCCTGGAATGGCGTTGGGTTAGTAAAACAAGTGGACTCCCAAGCCCAATCTTCTTTAAAGTAAGATATGTACAGTAACCCACTGCAACTCGCTGCAGCTCCGTATTTGTCTACGTCTAGTCTATCTGGACGTCTCGTCTCAACTCTTGCAGCCTCATTCATCCGATTCTACATACGCCGAGCGGTCAAGCCGGGATGAATGCGGCGCACGTGTTCCTCTCTCTCGCGGTCATCAACTTCGCCGTCATCCTCATTCTTTACAAGTAGGTCACTCCAACTCATCTACCGTAACCTTCTCCCCACCAGGTACGCCACTCATCCGACACCGGGACTGGCCATCGGCCAGTTGATGGTCCCGCTCTAGTGATCTCCTTCCTCCCCGGGGAGGTGGTCGACGAGTGGCTGCTGATCAACGAGATCGAGGAGCTCCAGGCGCGTGGCTTCTTACCCCGACGCCGTCGTCCAGCGCACACCGTCCACTCAGCCGGTGATCAGATCCGCCCTCAGGACCTGATTGCGACGTTCACACCGACCGATGAGTTGACCCCGCGCACCGACGAGGGCTCCCTACGGTTGCAGGATGTGGACGAAGAAGACTTCATAGTGCTCCAGGAGTGATTGAGTGTGTTTTGGATGGATTGAGATGAATATACTACTGTTTTATGTCTCTAGTGATGTTACGAAGCATGCCCTACCGGTTCCCCGCGATAGTTCAGTCCCCAAGAAGGCTTACCTGGTTCTCGAAGACAAAGAACTTCCCGTGGCACTCGTGCGCGTACATCTTGGTCTTATCCGTGCAGTAGAAGAACTTCCCGTTGAAGAGCTGCACGGCGATGACGCCGAAGATGAACTGGAAGAGGAAGTAGACGATGAGGATGTTGAACACGTTCTTCAGCGAGTTGACCACGCAGTCGAACACCGCCTTCAGCTTCGGAATCCTCTTGATGGTCTTGAGCGGACGCAGCACTCGAAGCACTCGGAGCGACTTGATCGTGTTCAGGTTCTTTCCGGCGGCGCCGTCCGTGCCGGCGAAGGCGAAGGCTACCAGGGCGCAGATGACGACGACGCCGTCGAGGACGTTCCAGAAGTCGCGGCAGTAGGAACCTCGGTGGAGGATGATGCCCTGGTCGATTAGCTGGAAAGAGGCTGCCATTTAAGGAAGATGGAATGGCTGACAAGTGGGCTGGCAGAGCTGAACACCCTCCAAACTCACCTTCAGAAGCATCTCACACGCGAACACCCCAGTGAAGCAATAGTCCATGTACTGGAGCACCTTGTTCCTCGGGTTCTCCTCGTCCACAGGATCTTCAGCGGCGAGCGAGATGGACGACATGCAGATGACCGCCATCACCATCATCTCGAAATACTTCGTGCACACCACACTGTGCACGAGGACTCGAAGCCTGAAAGCGCCTGATTCAGGGAGTTGACCCTCACGAGAGGACCCACGGATTCGTCGGCGACAAGAAGAACATGGAGGTGTAGGGCACCATGGGCTTGGGCCCTCCGAAGGGACTCTCCTCCTCCTCGCACTCCTCGTCCTCCATCTGGTCGCCGTACTCCCTCTTCTCGCCTTCCATGTCGATGGCGCACTGGTCGGGGTCGTCCACGAGAGACTCCGAGTCCTCGGACATCTCGTTGGCCTTCTCGTCCGCTTCTTCAGCAGCTGTCAGTTCTTGAGCGTTCGCCAAGTTGTCGACGGCGATAGCCAAGAACACGTTTAGCAGTGTATCTGGAACAGGGAGGCTGATAGCTTCAGAAGCAGTCCTAGACAGTCCTTAGCTTGTTTTACCGTAACCATGAAAGTGGGTAACTCCTACTTGCTTTAATTCTGATTCCCAGAATTCCCACCTTATTCAACCGGGTAGATGGATAACTTAGATTCCGTACCCTTCAGGAAGGCAAGCGGGAATCAAGTGGGAAGCGCTAGCCACTTCTGTGGATACGGTCTCTAGCCAAGCTTAAAGGTCATCCTTTGCTAAAGGACCTTTCCCACCCCCCAGTGCCACTTACAGTTTCCAAAAAGCACGAGCACGATGAAGTAGATGCAGTAGGGCATGCCACCTCCGTAGACTCCGCCTTGGGCCTCGATGGCCAAGTACATGACCTCGTTCCAGTCTTCGCCGGTGAGGATTTGAAAGACAGTGATGAGCGCGACGGGGAAAGTGTCGAAGTGAGTGAAGGGGTGCATGTTGGGGAAGTTGAACCTGTGAGCAAGGTTGAGAGGCTGTCACCAGCGAGAGGACCTACTTTCCACCGAACAGCTGCATTCCCAGCAGGGCGAATATGAGGATGAACAAGAAGAGAAGGAACAGAAGTGAAATGATTGAGCGCATTGAGTTCATGAGCGATCGAACGAGATTTCGAAGACTGACCCAGTAGCTGAAACAGACGGATCAGGCAGGCTCTCACCGCGATCGCCTACGAGGTGAGCTTGAAGATACGAAGGAGGCGAAGAGCGCGGAGCACTGAGATACCGAAGGAGCCGCCTTTGAACTGCGCCCAGACGACTTCGAAGGCGCTGCCGACGATGACGATGCAGTCGAACCGGTTGAACTTCGACGTGAAGTAGGTACGGTAGCCCATGGCGAAGAGCTTTAGGCACATCTCGGTGACGAAGATGCCCAGGAAGACGTACTCGGCGTACTCTGAAGGATTCAAATTGATGAGGCGTGGGGAAAGGGGTAATAATTACGTAAGAACTCGGTGAGCCATTGGGGTTGGCCGTAGTGTTCCGAGGCGACGCAGGCGGTGTTCAAGAAGACGAGCGTGATGACGAGCCAGTAGAAGAATTGGGTCTTCACCATGCAGCGGATACGGTACCTGAGGAAGCAATGTAGGATAAAGGTCCCGAACTGGAGTCAAGGAAGCGTTTAGGTCCACACAGAGCCCAGCTCATCACAAGCTAGGTTCACCTCTGTATCTTGTAGATAGAGTTAAACTGGTTCTGGGTAGCCCCAGAGATGTGTCTTTTTGGGGTTTTGGTCATGGTTTCGGGTCGGGACACATCTATGGGTAGCCCTATCGATAACTAGTTGATATTGAAGGAAGATGTACAGTATTTAGACGCATAAGTGTCAGTAAAAGAGTGTACTGGGTTACGATTTGGACATATACGTGGAAATGGCACCTAACTATGCGTTTTAAAGGCCTCAAACTATATCTCTGAGCTATTCTTATCAACAGAAACATTATCCTAGGTCAACCTTTGTGTCTTCTAAAGTATTACTCCGTCGCAGAGATGGGAAAATCAACTAACCAAACGGTTTTTCATCGCATTTTTCCATTACCTTTCGCGTTTTTTCTCCTATGCTACAAGAGCCACTGGATATCTATTGGAAACAAGACAAAACGAAACAAACATGAGAAAGGAAAAAGTTTTCAAAAACTCGTTTGGTTAGTCGATTTGCCCATCTCTACTCCGTCTGCTTCCTCACCTCAAATGGCGAACCTTCTTGTTAACGGCGTCGCAGAACCCTCTCCGCACTCGACGACCTAAAGACCTGGGTGAACGGGCGAAAGAGCGAAAGCAGCTTGTCCAAGTCGAATTTGGTGCTGACGCGGAAACGAAAGAGTGCGCCGAAAGCGTGTTTCCGTGAGCGACGCCACGGGTCCAAGGACCCTCACAGCGATGTTAGTGTTGTTAAAGGAAAAGACAAACGACAACGACAGAGCACTCCGCACAGGAAAGAGACAGAGCTTCCCGCCGCCCCATGCAACGTTACCGTAACCGGCTGGCCCGTGAGTGAACGGTTAGAAACGGAAAGGGTGAGTCGGATAGACGCCCGAAACGACCGAAAGTGCGCCCGAGAGAGTGCTCGGTGCGTTTGGAATTTGGAGGCAAAGAGGACCGAGTCGCGAGAACGCAGTGCGCTTCCTGCCGGTGCCGAGTCGCTGTCGAGGTCCGTCCTTCGCAGGCCGTCCGCCAGCACCTCCGAGCTCGTGCATGTACTCCTCGTCGTCCTCCTCGTCTTCCTCCTCTTCCTCGAGGTCGTCTTCCGTCTCCGTCGACTGCTGCTTCGACGCGTGCTTCAGCTTCTTGGACTCAGCCCGACGTCGTGCTGAAAGAAGGCGATGAGCCTTGGCTTAGATAGGGCCTGCTTTGGAGAACTCCCAGAGGGTCTAAGCACCGCATCTTTTCCTATCGGTGTACTTGGGGAAGACGACCTAAGGATGGCGGATTTCTTTGGATGGGCGAAATCATGGATTTCTGACCCTTCTGGGTCCAAAAATTTGTTTTAAGGAGCCGGAACATAGACCATTTCCTGAAGCAGTAAGGAATTCTGAACAAAATAGGCTAGCACTAGCTTCTGTCGGTCACTAAAACACGAAGTATCTGGGAATTTTTGCCTGTAATTAGCCTGTACACCCCTGGCTACTTTTGCTAGGAGCTACGCTTAGAAGCTACTCAGCGAAAATGTGGTATGGGAGCCTATGAAGCCTGTGAAGCAGCGGATGGTCTCTCCCTGGCCCCAGAAATTTGTTCTATCGGTGAAGAACATCAGCCCATGGCTATCCCAAGACCCACTTTCTATGATTGCCGCGCGTTCCTCGTCCGTGGTGCGTTCCTCGTTCAGGATGACGTCCTCGGCGCGGACGATCCACTCTAGGTACCCGTTGAGCTCTCGCTCGATCTGCTGCTGTCGCCTGAGCTTCAGGAACTCGCGTCTGTTCTCTACCCGTTCTCTCTCCTTGGCGAACTCTCTGCAAGGAGGGTCCTAAACCTTCTCCTGAGCATAAGCTTACCCTGATAGGACACCAAGAACCAGATTGAGCATGAAGAAGGAACCAAGCACAATGAGGGGGATGAAGTAGGCCCAGTTGTACGTGCTTCCAAGTGAATCGTTGGTCTAAGCGGGGGAGGGATCAAGAAGCCGCGGACCGCGGCACTCACGTAGTACATCACGGAGGTCCAACCCTCCATGGTGATGCACTGAAAGACGGTGATCATGGCGAAGGCGATGTTGTCGAAAGAGGTAATCCCGTAGTTGGGTCCGATCCACTGCGCTACGCACACCGTACCGGGAATGTCGCAGTTGTAGGCACCCGTAGCCGCGGACTTGTTGGAGCTGGAAGTGGGCCAAGTGGCGTCACAGACCGTCTCAAGTAGCCTACCAAGGAAAAGGTCGCTCGCTGAGATTCTGGATCTCGCCCTCCGCGTTGTAGCACGCGGAGTGGAAGATGCCCGAGTAGAACTCGAGGCCGATGATGGCGAAGATGACGATGGCGAACAGGACGAGCAGTCCGATCTGCAGGAGCGGCGCCATCGCGCACAGGATCGACTTGAGGACGACCTGCAAACTGGGGATCCCGCTGACCAGCTTCAGGGGTCTCAGCACGCGCACCGCTCGGAGCGTCCTCAAGTCGACGGCGTCGTTGCTCGTCGGCGTGAACGGCAGCATCGTAACCACTCTGGAGATTACGGTAGGGGATAGAGCCTAGGTGGGAAGCCTACCCGGACACGACGACGATGAAGTCCATGATGTTCCAGCCCGAGCGGAGGTAGGAACCCTTGTGGAGGACGAATCCGAAGCAAACGATTTTGAGAACGCATTCTAGGCAGAAGATACCCATAAAGTAAGGCTCTGTTTTGTCCTGAAAGTGGAGGTGTTACCGTGGGTAATAGATAGCTTAAAGTCCTCTCCCAGGACTAAGGATATGACAGAGTTAGAAGAGCTACCCCCGACATACTACAAGCTACACACCTCCTTCACTTCCCTTTTTGACGCCTATCTAATGATTAGGGTTAGCATTCGGCCCCAAATTTTTGACTCGACTCGAACTTCGACTTCGACTCGACTCCAAAAAGTCGAACTAGTCTGAGTCAAAGTCGAGTCGAGTTGAGTCGAAGGTCAACCCTAGTAATGATGCGATCACACGAATGGTCAAGCAGTACTGGTGCAGGTTTTGGCCACGACTGCCGTGGGGGTCCCCAAACTTACCAGCATCTCGGACAGCGGCTTCTTGTCGTTCTTGGGCAAGTGCTGCTCCATGGCGAGGACGACGCAGTTGCCGATGATGGTGAGCAAGATGAAGAACTCGAAAGGTTGCCATTCTATCACGGTGCGCGCGTTCCTTCTGATGAAATTGTCTTCGCTGAAGATGAACAACGACGATGGACCCTAAAAGGGAGAAGTTTAGGGCGTGAATCGCTCGGGGACTACGGAGAGGACAACGATCATGCTTATAGCTGCTGGACAAGACAGGAGAAAGGAAGAAGCATGCAAGGGATCTTCTTAGGGTTACAGGGAAGGATGTTGTCGTTAGGTTGGGTCCCTTACAATGCCTTGGCTTTAAACGGTGAGGGTTTTACTAACGTTTCTTAGCATTTTAAGCATCCTTACAAGGACAACCAAATGTCAAATCTTCTAAACAAAGAGACCGTATCCCAAAACGGTTCCCGTCACCCAGCCTAGGCCATCGACGAACCCCAATATCCACACATGCAGATAGGAAAGAAGCCATGCAAAACACCACGGCGGTTACGGTACTTCCTTGTTCTGCTCTTCGCGCAGAACGAACATGCTCGCATATCGGCCGGCCCGCGGCGAGTCGTTCCGGCGAAAGTCTTTAAAGGAGCAAAATAGCGAAAGCCGGCGGATCATCTGCATTGGAGGAGAAACAGTGGCGCGCACGCGGATCCAAGCGCACAAGAGCGGAAAGAGTCCTTCAGGCGCACTTCAGGACGCCGGGAGTCGGATGTCAGGCCAGGGCGAGGTATCGAACATTCAAAGGAGGTGAGGGTTCAGTGTTTTGGCTTATGGCGAATATTTATTCTTCCGGTTGGGTTAAAGTGGCCAATGCTCATGAATATATTTCCATTTTGCTGAATATTAAATGGTCCGTATTTATTGTTATGACCGTTAGGTTCCATGGCGATATTCGATTGGCTCAAGTGGCCCCTTCAGATTCGCACTGTTTTTTAGGAGGCCTGGGACATCGACCTGGGACCTCGTTTAAAAAAGCTAGAACTACCCTACCAGATCTAGATCGACCAAAAAAACTCGAAAACGCGCTAGAAATGAGCTTTGTTGAGTATATCCCTCCTTCTGCACTGTCTCACGCCGCTCAAAGAAGACAGCAAAGCGGTTTGTAGAACTGCGTGGACCTGCTTCAGTCCACTTGTGAGACTTTCACGAGGGATTTTGCAGAGATTGCCTTAGGTCGCTGATAATCCGGCAGGCTTACAAAAGGTGTCAATTACGTGGACTTATCAGGGTTAGAAAGGAGGGTTAGAAAACTAGAACCCCCCAACCAGACCTACTTCAGTTGACCGCTACCGGTCAGTCCCGTTTTTCACCAAAAAACAGTCCCTCCGGCCATTACCTTTCTGCCGCGAGGAGTAACGGTCGTCCAACTGAGATCGTTGTAGGACCGGAGATGCAAGCGATGGAGCATTGGCGACGGAGACAAAAAGAGGCCATGAGACACGTAATGAGCGCATTGTCGAGGACCCGTACGAAAGACGGCGTTTAAAATGCGCAACCGGTGGAGTCGACCGGAGTCATGGAGACTGCCGCCTTCGCCGAGTGCGCATTTCCGGCCAGGACACTTTTAAGCGATTTTGACTTCGGACCACCACGCCGCACTGTTGACGTAAGTGCGGGCAACGGAGGGGATAAGTGTTTCTAGCGGCGATAGGCCTAGGGTGACCGGAAAACATCGGTTTGTGCTGGGTCGGTGCGCGAAGCAGTGGTGCAAAGTTCGCAGGCTCTTTTGCTGTGTGGTGTACGGTAGATTCCTTTGTCAGAGGGTCTCAACGCTTAGGCGTTTTGATGGCTTTTCTAATGGAAAATGGATGGATGATAGACGGCCACGTCACTTTTCACTCAAAGATGTCAGGTCAGTATTTGTGCAATTAAGTCATTTTTTGCCTTTTTATCAAGCGAGCATCGCAGATGGCTTCTGTGATCTTCTTCAGGGGCTTATACTCAAAGATTAGGGGTCATCATTTATGCACCTCTTGTTTACTTTCTATTCAAATGCCCTGCACTCCTGAACTGCTCTCCTAATGTCCTTACGGAGAGGGTTAAGACTATTTAGAATTCGAAAGATGACTATGGAGGGAGCGGGCTCTGCACAAGAAGAGGGACTAACAACTTTCGGTGCCATGCGTTCTAGGCCTACAGGCTCCTTTGTAGTGATGGGACAAGCTTAATGAGACGAGTAACACGAGCAATAGATGAAAGGCTGGTGTGAAAGACGTGATTCTCACACCGGTGGATTTTCCTCCTTAACTGTAGGTCAAAATCGTTGAGAAACGGGACATGGGCGTTGTAGGAGGGAGATGCACACGAGCCTTTCACATATTGCTCGTTTCATTGAGCTGTCCCCTTTGACCTCTGAAAATAGTGATCAAACAAGCCCAATACCGATCTTTGTATCTCCTCACTTCCTTCCTTCAGGCAATAGCTCTACTTGACATTGTAAACGTAGATTCTATCCAGCTCACATCTGACTCCGTCCCCCATATTCCACTCTAGTCCACTTCCCCGTCATTGTTTTCTCACGTCGCCGCTCTCGCTCGTCAAACGGTCCGTGGCGGAAACGCGCCAACGTGTTAATTATCATTTTGGCCGCGCGTAATGAGAAACGCTCATTTGCTCGTCCAACGAAGTGTGACGGGCAAATGGCCCGGAGAACGGCCGCAAAGGTCGGCGGATCATCTCTCGCGGAAAATTGCAATTCGGCGCCAAGAAGGAGCCACCGGGAAAGTGCCTTTTGCAGGAACGAGCCAAGGAGCCTACTATTTGGAGGCTTTTGTTTACGCGTGGATGCCTGGAGCGCCACAATGAGAGATGGAGAAGGGAGAAGATGAGCATTCCATCTAGCAATTAGGACCTCAGAGAAGGCAGAATTTTTCAACCCAAAATTCCTGCGCTGCAGCTGCTAAGATTGCACGCCACATGCCTGCAACACCTAGGGAGCCCGGCACAGAAAAAGGATGAAGAAGCGAGCGCCAAGTGTGACCAACCCAGAGCCAAAGCACAGAACAGGTGTGGTCCACACGCGAGCACGATCTCGTATTCACGTTTTTTGAAGAAGCACGCGGGATGGGAAGGCGCCTAACGGAGAGTCATGTCATAAAAGCGGATTTCAATTGGAACTAAAAGGTTTCCTTCCGTCGATCAGCGGATTGCGCGCCGCCGACTTGGGAATGTCAGCTGTCAGCGACTTTGCCCGGCTACTTAATGTCAGTTTTGGCCAAGTGGCGTTGTAGTGCAGCAGTTAGGAGTGGTGCTGGTGTGGAGCGGAGCAGGAAAGTCCAAAACCTGCTTAAAGATTAGGACTGAAGGCTTTGAGGAGAGCTTCTAGAGCCTTCGAGATTGAAAAACCTGGGCTGGATCCTGGGAAATAGGCTAGGTTTGTAAAATTTGCCCAGGGGGGGATAGCCATAAAGGAGAGGACTGGATAAGCCAACGTTCTACAAATAGGCGCTTATGTATATGTACTCTTATAGGAGCAGTAGGAGAAGCGACGATAGTGAAAGAATTCTTCGTCCGTCCAACTGTGGGCACCCTCAAGATTCAAAAGGCGAAAGATCATAGGAAACGGTCAATTAGGCAAACGTTTCATCATACTCGTCTTAATAGGATAGGACAAGACAGGCGTGGTTAAGCTCAGCAAGTAGCGATTAGCGCTATGAGATGAGTAACTAGGAAAAGAAGACTTCTAAATCACCAATCTCTGAATAACGCCTCTGCACTAGCAAGAAGTGGATGTGCATGTATCAAGGCGTTTCAAGTGGATGTTGTGGGTTGATTGTAAGCACGCTAACCTGCTTATGTCCGCTGCAATGAGCCTTAACTCTATCAGGGACCAAAATATGGATGTTCTTGGTTGAGAATCGCGCGGTTGGGTTATCTAAGGGTTCGTTCATAGTTCAAGTCATGCGGCATGCGGACGCAAAAGTCATGAATGGGTCTTTAGACATATTCATTCACTGTTCCTGTGGGTAGATCGCCTAAGATCGTGATGGAAATTCTTGTTCAAAAGCAGTTCATAGCCATGTCTTCAGCCATGGCATTTGTGTATAAGGATCCGCGCTACTTTTACGGCGCTATACATCTGTTGCAAAACAACAAGCTCATTTAACTTTCCAGAGCTTCTAATTAGAGGCATACTTGTGAGGGGGTTAACCTGAACCCAAAGAATTCTTCGAACCGAACCCGAACTCGGCCCCGAAAGCAAAATACTTAAGGGGTCTCTTAATGTTTCTCTTGTCTTCAGGCATCGACAAATCGGCGCGCAATCAGGACATCAATGATGGCAAGGTTGGTTCGAACTC
Organism: Steinernema khuongi; assembly: GCA_016648015.1. Classification (NCBI taxonomy): domain Eukaryota; kingdom Metazoa; phylum Nematoda; class Chromadorea; order Rhabditida; family Steinernematidae; genus Steinernema; species Steinernema khuongi. The sequence goes on along the minus strand of JADLIF010002346.1, from coordinate 12,147 downwards.
AAAATTTTCGAACCAAACCCGAAAAGTCGACCGACGGTCAGGCCAACCCTAATTGTGAAACTAGAAGTCGGCAACATTTGCTTTTGGGCTGTTCTTTATTTTATTTTACATATTTTTATGTTTTGGGCTGGATTTTGAGCTTATGGTCGTCAGGCTCCGGAGACGTAAAAGCGTATTTTTACACATATACACGTTAATTTATGATATAGGGGGGCTGTACAGGACCGCAATAAGTCCACCAGAACAAGATACTGCAGACTAAACTCCATACTGGAGCTCCTTTCCCGGGCAACTAGGGCTCCTCGGACTAGTAGCATCTCCGAAGGAAAGGAGTTGACTCTCATCATGCAAATGGCCTATAACTCCGGCTCAACGACAGAAAAGCAAAATCTCCTCCGGGGAAAACAAGGATCGTGGACATCTCCTCGGATGTAAAACTATTAGGCGCATCTCCTCAGGTGTGTCTTCGGCGGGGCACTTCCCTCCCCGTGTTTGGCGCTCCCGCGCCATCTCCTTCTCCTCCTTCCACTAACGATGTCCATCGAGGCAATTAATGGCGACGATTCTCCGGCCGGCGCCGATCGATCGAAACGCAAAAATTGAATTTCGCCTTCTTCGGCGTTTGCGTAATCGCGCGCCGCTCCCGAGTATAGTGAGTATCGATCGGCGCCTCTGGGGGAAGATCGCCCAGGCGGCCGCCGCAAACATCGCTGGAAGTCTCCAGGCCCCCGGGGAATCCGGAGTCGACTCCGCCGCCACCCGAACACCGCTTTGGGAGGCGGAGAACTGCGCGCTTCTTTTGTCTTCTTGCTTAGGAGTACAAGGAGTGGAGGAGCACAGAAAGGTGGTTTTCGGCTATTTCTGCCTTCTGTTTCAAAGGCTCAACAGAGCACGCACTCAAATTGATAGTGCGTCGCCATCTTGTTTGTGAGGGAGAGGATTAACAGATTATGGGCTAAAAATAGGATCCGTTTTGGGATTTTCGTTCTCTCTAGGACAAGAAGCATCTGGTATGTGTGGCCTACGGCAAAGATAGGTAAAGCATCCTTCATGGAGAAGAGTATAGAAAGGGCATGGCAGCTATATAAAGAAGAAACCGAGACATGCAACTGTTTTCCCAATCTTCCGGCGTTTTCTGCCCTATGGCGTCAGGTTAGATTTCTATTTTCGAAAGCGAGGAGGAGGACGCTTGTTTATGCGACGGTCTCCACTAGCACAGATTAGGGGAGTTTACGACACGACGCGTAGTTTCCGTTCTTCTTGCGACGGCAATCCTTGGGAACGGGCAGAATGGGTCAAACAAGCTGGAGATGGAGATCTGGCCAAGCGTATGGATAAAATCTTACTGGACGTGGTTCCCACATTGTTGCGAAGGATTATTTTGTGGCGCCTCTGTATCAACGAAGAACAAGGGCTTGTATGACTTGTATTCCCATCACTTCAGTTTCTTTGTCATCCGTTTCAACTTTAGAACAACAATAGCAAAGAGTTGGAATCGACTTCGACTTTAGCTCGACCTAGTTCGAGGATTTGCGTTTGAATTGAGTTTAAATTCAAGAATTTTGAGCTCTACTGGCAACGAAGGACTTTGTTTCCCATCTGGAAATCCCATAGGTGCGAAAACAGCGGTGGGAAACTAAGAAAACTAAAGGCGAAACAAAAAAATAGTTCGAATCGAGTTTGAGTTGGAGTCGAATGCCAACCTTGCTCGTCCAACGAGGGGTGAGCTGTTTAGTAATGGAACATGGACCCTTGTGACTACGCATTTTAAAACCTTGATAAGGTCAAAGGCCCATCTTAAAGCCGTGGTGGTCTTTCTTACATCTTGTTGACTTGCTTCAATTGTCAGAAGGCTGACGCGCAGTTTTTTGGCTACACGATGTCCTCCTTCGATGCGTCTCCAATTCAAAGCAGAGAGAGGAAAGGGAACGTCTCCCTGCAAGGCGATCTCCCGTTCTCACATTTCATTCTTGTGTCTGCCCACTGGAGAGCTGCCCGTGTCAGGAAGTGATCTTTGGTGCCTTCTTGGGCTAATTGCGCTCTTTCGCATGGTTTTAGAAACTTTCACTAAAAGTTTAAACGTCTCGTTAAACTTGCGATGTTTTGGGCATCCAGATAAACTTGGATATGGGAAACATTGTGGAAGACGTAACCAGCCTTCTTCCATACAAATATCATGGTAAGCTTACGCATGCCTTCTGTACTGCGAGGCCATTCTGGGGACCCGCAAAACAAGCTGGGTTTTTTTTTATTTTTTTCGCCTTGTGAATGTTTTTCTGCTTTTCTAGAGGTGTTTCCAGTGTAAGTATGTGTTTTCCCTTCGCGTCCATAACAGTGCGAGTCCTCAGATAAGGTATTTATCCAGATGAACTTTCCTTCAGCGCTAAAACTGACGAATTCTTTCACCCTTTGGGCATTATCTTGCACTCTAGTAAAGTGCGCATTCAATAATGGATGCTACCCTCTCTGACGAAGTGTTTTCACGTGGTTTTGTGAGAAACAGCACGGCTTCATTTTAAATATTCATTTTTCTTCCAGACCACTCAAATATTGATGCGACCCTCTAGAGCTGTTGTTTGCAAAACAGGCGGCGGGAGAACGCCGCTTATGGGAAAGGACTCTGACTGCCGAGCGAAGTCCGCGCTAATGGAAACCTTTTCAGTTTCATGGAGCATATAGAGACAAAAAGTGACCTAATTCTATAGGCACAAGTACAAAAATGGCGCACGCAATCCTTCGCTTCGGTGGAGTTGTAGCGAACTTTTCTAAGAGCCCAGTGGATACAATTAGAAGCTTCTAGGAGCTGTGACACGCACAGGGGGTTCCCCGCTCCTAGGGAAGGATGTCCCGTGAGACGTATCATGAATGATTAACTTAGGGAAGCGATGTTAGGAAAGGCAGATAACAGAGCAGGCCGTTGCCCATGCTAAGGGGAGTAGATTTTTTGCAGGAAAATGTAAGAATTCCCGAAAAGTGCGTTGTGTCTCGGCGCGAAGGTGTTGTGACTAGATAAAGTGATGGAAAATTAGCCAAATTTGGTTTTACTGTCCATTAGTTTTGAGCTTAACCGCTTGTAATGGCGATTTGTCCATATCCAGATAGCTGTAGGGACTGCTGATCTTTATTCATGCTAGAAACGTGACTGTAGGTACAGCCTAGCACAGTGACCATTGGTGGGATGGTAAGAAGATCAACGTTACAGCTGAACAGTATGTCAGGCTATGGACACGATTCCTCTCAAAACATTTATTTTTCAGCTAACGGCCTTGCATCCTTAACATCAGTTTTTTGCATCTTCTTAGAAGCCGTTTCTTGGGAGACTACTCTAACTGCCTAGGCCCGGTTAACACTGCCTTTAAAACCGTTTGATTTGCCTTGGCTGTATTCCATAAAACCTATAGGTAAGCGTGACCCTCAGCAGAATTCCATCGTCGTGTCTCATGAAAGAACCTGTTTTCCACCGGCTAGTACTGCTATCCACTTCCCCTCCTTCACACTTCCCTCCAGTCGGAAAACAAAAGAAGGGGAAAACACGATAGCCAAAAGCGATCTTGGAGGTTAAGGTAGGCGTTATGGCCGTGTTTAAGAGGCGCGTTTAATGCATACGAAATGGAGTGCCGGAAACGTAGGGGACAAAAGGCCCCCGACGAGATATGTGAACGCACGAGTGGCTCGAAATTAACGTCGAGGAGGTCGTGGGGAAATTGACGAATCACCGGTGGAGTCCCGAGGGGAAAGGGTCCTGGGGGGAAAGGGCGCGCGCGCCGCGGGGCAAAGATTGGGAAATGCGTGAAATCTTCGATAAAGTCAAGAGTTGGAAGAGCGCCGGCGGGGTCGAGCGGCGCTTTATGAGTTACGCTGGAAAATATGCGGAGTTCCCAGGAGGGAAAGGCGCCGTTGCGTGGGAACACGTGGGAACTTGGTTCAGGGTGGGCAGGGGGTAGAGCTGTAAGGGCCAGAGGACTCGACTGACAACAGGACATCAGCTGATTTAAGTGGGGCGGAAGAATAAGGAGCAAGGAGAAGGGGGACCGGAAAAGTTGTGGATATTGGTAACTTAAAGGAGCACTTATAAAAGGAGAAAGGTGGGAAGAAGGACTGAACATAGCATTTGACACTTCTGCTTAAATGAATGAAACGATGAACGGACCAAATCGAAGAGAAGAAGCCATCAGAGATGTGGAGCCTGGCCTTAGGAAATTGGAAGGCCAGAGCTTGTTTTCTCGTTTCTTTCTTTGTTTTCTTTTCATATTGAAGAATAGCCGAGAAAACGGCAAGAAGGAAAGAATCAAGGGGGGGCGGTGTACTATAGTTTTGACGCATCTGAGAAGGGCCTCCGGATTTCTTCTTACCGAATGTTGCCACTGTTTTTAATTATTTTTGTTTTTTCTTTCTCTCCATGTTTTTTCAATGTTTTTTAGCGTTTTTTAGTCATTTGCCCCAAAAACGGTTATATTGGAAATAGAGGAGGGGGTGTCCTACGCACTGTATTAAGGAAACAGATAAAATCAGCAAAGCCTTTGTGTTCGCAATCAGCTGACACCTAAGTGATGCAGATAATAATGCTCAATATGGCAATTTTTGAGGCTATAATTTTCCATAATGAGACTATAAGAAGCCATAAGTGTGTGTGTAAGCCATAAATACAGGTGTGATGAAGGAAGCTCCATAGGCAACAGGTTTACCAAAACGTCTTTCGCTCTTTCTCCTTTCCTAATCCCCATTTGTTGCGTTCTCTCTTTGGCTCAAGCCCCTGGAATGATCTTATGCAACAAAGGCAATAGGTCCCAGTCGGCTTCAGTCTTCTTCTGCAGAAAAACGCCTGATTTCTTCACCAAATTTAGCACCAAGCGGGCGGCCGGCAATCGATTAGTTTTTTCTGCTAAATTTGAATGGATTCAGTGTGCAGCCTGCGTAGAGGGCCTTTCGTACGCGAGAACGCCAAATTACGGAGGAACAGCTGCGGGAAATGTCGAATGAAACCTTTATCACCTACAGTAAGCCGAATGTGTGGGGATGCGCTCTGATGGAAGTGATACAGGAATGAAGTGAAAACAAAGTTGGTCTTTTGGAAGTCAAGTAGCTCTAACTGTAACTGTCAATGATCTGACTTCGGATCGTTTCTAGAAGGTTGTCCCGGTGGATCATTTCCTGTTAGCTTCTTCAGGCCGATCTCCCATGATTTGATGAGGATCAAAGCAGCAGGAGGATCCAAGGAATAGATGCGCTGCGAAGATTATGACTGTTTCTACTAGTGTCCGTCAAAACTTGTTCTAAAATGGCGGGGGGGGGGGGTCTTAAAATTTTGACGGGCACTGTACAAGACGGTGAGGGGTGAGCTTACAGGCTTCTTATCCTTGTAACGACCTGCCGCCATACCAATTTGGGTCCTTTATTTCAGATCTTGAAAATCAGTTCATTATAAAGCGTATTGTAAGAAGACTGCCTTCCTACAGTAAGCCTTCTTACCTCCCCCACTTGGATCACAACTCAGATGACTAATGGGGTTCCCATTCACCTGCTTTACACCTGCATAAGCACGCCTTGAGTTGCCCATTTTAGCGGCCAGGTGCTTTTTCGCGACACAACTTCTCAGAACATGGTTTATCTAATTTCTGACGGAGTTGGACTAGGAAATCCACGTCGTGTAATCAACCCAGATTGAGTTTGTCCTATTTGTTCTTGGCAACCAACAAGGCCAAGGTTGCGAGGGGAACATAATCCTAATAAGTTTGATTGCACAAGAAGGCTCGGGCCCGAGAGCATACATATTAGATAAGCAATTTCACTCATTTGTCTCCGCGTGTGTTCGTGCTGAGACACACGCACGTGCAATATAGCCGAAATGAGTCATGCGAAGCGGGTTAAATGACGCAGAGAAGCCGGGTTATTGAGGCTGAGAGTAGGAATCCTTATCTGAGGAGGGGCATAAATAGATTGTTTGGACGGTATATGTCGGTCTTATTGGAAGGTAACAAGATGAACACTAGGGGCCCTTTAAATATGGGCTTCTGTGGAATCGCCTGTATCTCGATAATAGAGATGAAAGCTTGGCCAAAGAAGGGTAGAAAAACAGAAAATCGTAAAGGGAAAACTTCTAAGACGTGGACAAAAATCATTTACTTGTAACAGATTGATAACTTTAAATATATGGTAGCTATTTATCTACCTCTTGTAAACGTCCAGGATAGTATTTTGCCCTGATATGAAGTGTTACAAGTAGGCTTTCTCCTTTTTTCCTCTTCCCAATAACCTATAGGCCAAAAAGAAGGGACAAAAAGAAGACACAGCCCTTAAGATTTGAAACTATCAACAGGCAGTCCTCTCTCAGGGACTCCAGAACTGTGTTTTCCATTGATATTCTCCATTCTTCCTCTGCTTCTTTAAAAGAAAGGATTCAGACCCTGCGATGATCACTTTCAGGTGCCTTTTTGCTGTCTTTCAAGCTTACTGTACACTATCTCCACCACAAGGACACCACTCAGCTGTTGGCTTCTCTGCCAGCACCACATGCACACAACACCGATAAAAGAGCGGCAGGAAGGTGCATAAAGAACCCACCTTTTCCTTGGCGGCGGAGACGAGTGGCGGCTTCCGTCCGACGGCGAGTCCGAAGGCGCCTCCGTCGGCGCGATTCTGCTCCTTGCGCGCTTCTTCAGCCGCCAACCTGGCAATTTGATCAATGCCCAACATGGTACGGTCGGGGGGAGGGGGCTCTTATCAGCAGAGTCTTATCTACTCTGGTCAACTTTCATCCGCTCAGGTCGCCGCATGGTGGCCGCCGGCTGCAAAAGGGCACAGGGGCGAGGGAGGGGATTACGTATATCCGGCGGCGGCGGCGGAGGACTATAGAACGCGGCGGCCCGGGGGCTTCTTCTTCGCTTCTTGTCGCGCGCCGCGCGATGATGCGTATATTCGCGCTCGGCTGGCTGCCTTTGGCCAGCGGCGGCCGCGGCGGAACCCTCGGGATCGACCGGGGCGGAGTCGACGCGCACCGCCGCCTGGGTAGGCCGAGTGACTCCGCCGGCCCGAGGGTGGACGGAGGTCGTTACGCACGCCGGGTTAAGTTTCGGCACAATGGACGCTGATTGCAGCGCGTGGAGAGACTTTGCAGCGGTCCCGCAGCGATCGAGGCGAGGTGCCCGGACTCGATGGCCCGAGCGGAGGTGTTCCGAGGAAATGGCTCGGAGGGGAAATTTGGAGATTTGTGGACGGAGAGAGGTTCTTTTTTGTGGAAATTGGGCTAGGAGGGTGTCGGACAAGGGTTTTTATTTGAGTTTGTGAGAATTTGTGAGGTGCGAAGTGGCATGGAGGTGCTTCACTCATGGAAGTAGAAGATTCGGAAAAGAAACTGCACTGTTTTTAGGCGCAAAAGGAGGACTGGAAGGTGCCAGAACGAAGTGGGCGGAAAGGCGGACTTAATCTGCGTTAGAAAGAGCACCAAATTGTCCTTTCTGGTTGATGATCCAAACTGTTGTTTCTTTAAAATTGCATTAGGACACTTTAGCTTTAAAATAGTGTCGGAAAGTGTGTCCAGAACAAGGTGTCAGGAAGCCAAAACAAATGGCATAAAGTTTCCAAGGACAGGGAATCCTGCCTACTTTAAAAGGAACATTCTATCATCGTTTCAGCTAGATATTAGGCCAAACTAAATGTTTGCTTTTTGTATATCTACTACACCTATGCAATCCAAGATATGAGAGGGTTTTAATCTAGGTTGCCTTTGTCCCAGTAGCCTGCAGGAACGCCCGTTGTATTTTTTGTATCTTACTTTTGTAGCGCTAGTTGTATTTAATATTGTAGCTACAATTCTTTACATCTATGTCTTTGTAACCTGTAGAAGCACTAGTATACCTCGCCTTTGCATACACTCCGTTCTACAGAAATATGAACATGGGGTTCCTGCGCAATTTCCTTCTCCGCCCGTCCGGAAAAGAAAATTGCGAAAAAGCAATTGTGTCAACGCGGTCCGCCGGAGGTTGTTTTTGTTTACGGAGTTAAGTGGGAGGTCGATTTCCGGTCAAAGAACGGCTCTGGTTGTGTTTCGAACACCCAGAACACCGCAAAAGAACCTCTTGTAGGGAGAAATTGCCTCGTGGTGATGATCCTCAACAAAGAAAATGACTATCGGAGTAGCAAATCCACGCATGGAGCCAAATGAAAACCTTGTCTTTGGTCTTTGGGGTTATTTCGTGCCCTCTGATTTAAAGCGGCAAATCCAAGGGTGTACGAGGCTCTCACAACGATTTTCATTGAGCCGAGGTTAAAGGTCGACCTTCGAGAGGAGGCAGAAGTCACCTAAGGCTCGAAGTACAGGGTCGTGGCACGATTTTAAGCTCAAAAAAGCCAACGTACATCTCCGGAAACGAGGCAGTGAAGACGAGCACAGAAGAGGGAGGGTTCACGGAGGAAAGGAAGTTGTCATGTTTTGGTCGCCTCCTTTGTGCTCTCGATTCGAGCACGCGCACTTGAGATCCTATTGGGACCCAACTTGTCTCGGTTTTGGTCCGAACAAGAAGTAGCCGCAGTAGTGACCCAAGAACCGCACAAGTCCTCATGCCTTTAATGACCTTATGAGTCACCCTTAAGGTACTCCTCTCTCAAGTGAACCATTGTTCCCCCTTGTCATCTGTGCTCCTAATGCCCTGATTCTGAGCCAGATTCAGGCTCGAAATCGCCGATTCCGGCGCAGATCGATCGCCTCCGCAAGTTTTACGTAGTTTGCAACATCGCGCATCGACCCTTTTAACCCGAAACGCCAATTTGCACTTTTGGGCGTGCGCGACGTTAATTGCCGCCTGGAGCGCGCGAGATTAGCGTCAAATCGGTCGGCGGCGGTGGACAAACTGCTCAAGGGGCACGAGGTGGCGTCATCTGAACTTCACTGGCGTTTGTGGAAGGGATTAGAAATGAAGAGTCGAGGAGCAGGTCGGAGGACGAGGAAGTGGGCTTCTTCGGAAGCGCTATTTTTGGACTTTGAAACTTGTGGTGTTTGTTTTTCCACCACTTTTAACGTCGTCCCAGGTCGCCTAAACTGGGAAACCCACCTAGAGAAAAAAGTGGAGCACCCTAGAGTGACATTTTGGGAGATTACGGTATTCAAACCGTTAGTTCTCCATGGCTATGGTGCTCAATCCCGAGGCATCACCTTAAAACATTTCCTATTTAGCCCTTATGAACTCTAGCACAGGGTTCAGCACAACCAGTGTGATCTTGCCCTTAATCAAGCTTAATCATCTTATGGACTCCAAGCAGCGCACCACAATCCCGGATCTTGGATATTCAATGCTTGCGTCGCTCTTTGAATTCTTGAGTTTCTGTCTTCTATGCTTACAAGAAGCAAGCAACTCTCTGTATGGGTACGTTCCGACCTTCTTTGTTCCTACCACTACTTAACGTTCTCTTTTTGTTTCGCTCCTTGGCCCTCAGACGTGGGTCACTTCCGCTTTTACGGCCATTAAGTTCCGATTTAGGACATTAGCAGTGATGCGGAAACGCCTTCCATTCGCGTCCACCTTCCCTCTTTAGGCGAGTGTGGACAGTGCTACTTTAGGGACATGTTACACCCTTCTATGGGTCCGCTAATCTTCTTCTTTGGGTTGCACCACGGGTCGTTTCCACACCAACTCTAAGCCCCAGTCCACATAACGGAGAGAACCTATTTCCGGCCCCATTTGGGATCGTCATGAAACAGCGTCGTAAAGAGCTTCTTCTATTCATGGATCACAATCTTGGGCACTCATTGGCAACGTTTTATTGGCTTTGTGATGCAAAAATCGGCTCATCGTGCTGAAGAGTGTCGCCATTGAGCCTGGCGGAGAAGTTCGAAAAAGTCACGTCCAGCCATTAGGGGCCAATTTGGACTGCAAAAGACATCCCGCGGACGGGTTCATGGGCGCGTCGCCGCCGTATGCATGTCGCCAAGGGGGCGACCGGACACGACGCCGAAAGACACGACGCCGAAAGACGCGACGACGAAAGACACGACGCCGAAAGACACGACGCCGAATTACCACGACGCCGAAAGACATGACGCCGAATGCTGCATTTGCGTTCAGCGAACCTCTTTCAGCTTAGGCTTTCTGCCATTCCTGATGCTCAGCTAATTAAGTTTGCATCCACGAACTTCCTTCGGCTTCGACATTACGATGACCCCCAAAAAACGTACGCAACGTTTGGTTTTTGCTGCATTTTGCCTTACAAATTTACTACAAATTGACGCCTACAGTACATGACGCCTCGCGGATGCAAACTTAATTAGCTGAGCATCAGGAATGGCAGAAGGCCTAAGTCGAAAGAGGTTTGCTGAAGCCAAGTGCAGAAGTTAGTGCTCGCAATGCCGAAGCTGAGTGAAGAAAAGCATTCGGCGTCATGTCTTTCGGCGTCGTGGTAATTCGGCGTCGTGTCTTTCGGCGTTACGGTTTCGGCGTCGTGTCCGGTCGCCCGCCAAGGGGCTTGGCCAGAGGGTCTTAGCGTGGAAACAAGGAAACATAAACGGTTTGGCTACTTGGGCCAGTGAAACATTTTGTAATAAAACTGTCAATTTTCAAACTTTTTTAAAAAAAAGGGTGCTCCTGGGGCTAAAAGGTGGGGGGAAGGGCGAGGAAGTACAACCTACGATAGTGGTACCTTATCGTCATGACAGTGTAACCCATGCCTCTAGGTTCCGGTAGGTTCCTTGTGGACCAAAACAGTTAAAGAACCTCTCAAGCCGTGGACCTCCTTCGCTACTCGAGTCGCAACGTGCCCAGAACGATCAATCCAAAAAGGCGCGGAATAGATGGATTCCCGCGTTCCCGGAGCCCCTCGGGACGAATAGTCCACAATTTTGGCAATCCGAAAACAGTCGTTCGTCTTCGGAACAACTCCTAGAGAGCGAAAAGAAGGAGGGAACGGCCTGTGAAGTGGCCGGAACTCCAGGGTTAGGACCTGGAGACGTGGGGTCCAGAGGAATCTTTATTGGTATCTTTAAACGATAAATGCATCGATGCAGTGATGCAAGAAACGTGTGAATGCGTCACCAAGGAACCACACGCATAGTTAAAAACCCTATTCTTCTGTTGTCCTTTCCTAACGAACAACAAGGCTTGCCAGCGGAGCTTTAGCAAGTGAGCACAAATGACGCTTTTGGCTAGCGCGTTTTCTATGCACTGATACTAGGCTTACTTTGCACAAAAGTCGGGCATAAATTGTCATAGTTTGGGTCTACCCTGGTTTCAACCATGGGAAATGCAAAGTACTGCACAATTAATGGCGACCTTCGGTGCTCAAGTATGTAAACCCACAGCCACCCAATTTGCATATTCAAGAGGGGATGTAATGAGTTACACAAACTTTGATCCGTGGAGAGAGAGAAGGAAATGGAGCAGTTTACTATGGATTTCTGAAATTCGGGCCAACTAGCAAACTTACGCTCTTCCTGAGAGCCCTTGCTCTACTTCCTACTTGTAGTTCTTGGTGACTGACAAGCACAGTCCCTTTTCTTTAAGCAGCTTCGGTGTCATCTTTCGCAAAATTTTCCAAAATCACATTTTTTGGTGTCTTCTAGTCCTTGGAGTGCAAGATACTTACAAGCAAAAAAAGAGCTTAATAGTGCGCCCAAAGCTGCTTTGCATACATTAGCAACTCCCTGCTTTAATGAGGGCGGGCCACACAGAGGTCAGAAGCACGTATAAGACTTCCATTAAAATCTTTTCAGCCCGAAAAAGTACAGTTATACAGAAGGAATGCCACGGGCAGAACTGTCATTGGGTCACGGATCGGATCACCCGAAAATTTCGAGTAAAAACTTTGTCCGTGAGGCATGCCGATCGCTGTTGGGCTTGTTTATTCGTCTCACTTGGTTTTTCATGAATTTAATGTATTTTTATATTTTTTTAGAATATTTTTTTAATTCCGCAGTGTCCAACGACGACGACTTCACTCCCTGCAAATATGCCCATCACTTGTTGTCTAGTCCTGTCCACCCAGACGTCTCGTCTAGAAGGACAGACTGAGACAAGTCACTGGTTTTTAAAGGAAGAACCGGGGCATGCGCGCAGACTGCGCGGTGCTACAGGTAGTAGCGCGTTTTCACTTTTTAAGTAACGCGGCCCTACAGTAGCGCAGGGGTGGCGCAGTTGTGGGTTACTTCTGGGGATTAGAGCT
>JADLIF010002344.1:0-24337 GCA_016648015.1 Steinernema khuongi | reverse complement strand
AAAGCGGTGGTCATATCATTATGCACCACTTGGATTGGGTATATTTTATTTCCGATGCTCCCTATAATCACTTAACAATTTCTACTTCTACTTTTCCGATGCTACTTACCGTTATTTCCGATGCTCTCTCACGTAGTAGCATCGGTTTTTGCAGAAACCCCCAAAAATTCTGAGAAACGACTCAAATCTAGGGTGGTCATATCATTATGCACCGCAGTGTAGGAGTTAAGTATCTGGGTGTGTGGGACCTACTGCTGAGCACATAGCGCAGGGTTTCCATACAAAAGATACCGTTTCTTTGGTACTAAAGTAGCATATGTGGTAGAATACGGCGGAAAAAGTTAAGGATTACTAAATTGGGAAGCTCTAAAAAGGAAAATGGCAATATTTCTACAAAACAAGTGCATTTGCAGGAAAAATAAAAAATCGTGGCTCCGGTGGGATTCGAACCCGCGCCGTCGTTTCATAATCAGCGAGCTTACAAGCTACAATTAAAAGCTACGAGCTACTTTCTACAACGTTGCACGATCTTTTACCCTTCTACGAAGATGTTCCAAGCCTAAACCAGTAGCGGAGCTTCGATATCGAATTGTTATTGTTTTGACTGGCATTTGTCATCAAGGAGGGTGTCACAACCGCTACAGCTTCAGCGCCTCACTCTAGCACCGAAGCGAAGAAGTCGCCACACTGGCACGGTCCAGCTCGACACAATTGAGTCGTCGTAGTAAGTATTGTTTTGATGTCTACATAGTTTCTGGGGATAGAAGCCAGCTCATTCGACCGTATACCTTACGTAAGTAAACAGTCCTCTAAGACGCTGAAGAATGCGTGAAAAGGCGCGGAATGAGGGACTCATTAGGGTTGCGCATTGATGACTTTCTGACAGCGTTGAGTCACCCAAGTAGGCGTCGGGACGGCGGACTCTGGCCCAAATCCAGGAGGAAGATCAGGGCTTAGCGTCTGAGTGGCTCGTCAGCCGTGATAGGGAAGCGCCGCAATGCAATAAGCCTCCTCCTCGGATGGAAATCAACGACGACTTTCGCTCTTTCGCGAGGAAGTAGATCTCAGATCTTCGGTTCCTTCTTGAGGTTCGCTAACGTGACAGAGAAATGCCCATTAAGGTCGAGATCTTAAACGCTCTTAAACGATAACCGCCCAAGAACGATGTTTTCGGCAAATATCCTCCAGAGGGTGTCACGTTGGCTACTAGAGGGCCTAGTGAGGAGAGAATTTAATGTGGTGAGCCTCCTTGTGAGCCGGAAGAAGATCAAAGATGACATTCGTTATCTATGTCGAGATGCGGACCTACTAGAGGAAAACCATTTACACAAGAAACATGCTTCTATGAAACTGATGTAAGCCATAAGTAGCCATTCCAAGGGGCTACTGTGTAATGACTAATAAGAAAAAAAAAAGGGGGGGGGGGTTCGGTTTTGGCTTAAACTCATAAGTAGCCATTGCAAGGGGCTAGCTACTGTATAATGAAAAAAAGGGGGGGGGGTCGGCTCATTGTTATAAACGTGGATGACAACCGTTGTTATCGAAAATATTGTCCACTGTGGCCTATGCACTTTGCCAATCTTCTACAGAATTAGATTAGCCTAGAAGGCCTGCCCACATCGGTTTGCACACCGAGGGAAAGAGGGCATCTGGAGTGCTACTCGATCAGAGAGTGACAAAGCCTTGGCGACGCCATAATGCTACATAAAGATCGCCACACTATCTGCTTCAAAGGCCATTAGGCTGCGGACTCCAAGTTAATTAAGCATTCCTCTGCGCGCCTACTTCTTATTTTCATCGCAGTTTTGACATTCCAAAGATAAATGGCATCCAAAAAAAGAAGGGGGGAGATCCAGCCTTGTTTTCCAGCCCTGGTTGATGCCCACTTGACGTAATGACGCTGGGAGTCTCGTAAATTCGACAAGTAGCCGCGTTTCTACGATCGCGCAAATAAGTTACAAGCCGCGAAAACAAGATGCACCCAATCGGGGAAGGGATTAGGAAACCGTCCCGCGGGACGCCCAAAGTGGCTCCGTTAGCGCGAAACAAGCAATCTTTGTCGTGCGGGTTAATTGGACCCGATGGATGGGACACGTGGCCTGGAAGCCATCCATCACCGGGGGATCCCGGTTCCGGGTGGGGGAGAAGGGGTAATAAGTGGGTGCATATTCAATTGACGCGAGGGAGAGTAGTGGCGACGGGTCCAGGGAGGCGATAAGGACGAGTTAGGAACCCCACGGCTACAAGAAGGTGTTTACGGAAGTGTCTGGGCAGCGGAGCTATGAGAGGCACTACACCCGGATTATACTCGGCGTTATTCCTCGTATCACGCGTTGTTTGTGCTTTGAGACGGTCTACGAGGACTACGGTAGCCCAGACTACAAATAACACTACTGGACTTCTCAGAAATTGGCATTTAGACGGAATATACTGTATCTTTTATCCATAAAGAGGGATTACGGTAGCCTCTGACAGTCCTAACGTGCCAGATTTCTGGAAATAGGGAATGGGGGAACTCTCTAAGGAGAAGGAAGCATCTGGGAAGAAGAGGAAGCTTTGGTAATCAATTCCATGAATATTAAGAGGTCCGTCTTGTGTTGAAGGAGCTGCATCTCCTCTCTAATTGGAAAACATCTCGTTTGCTTTTGACCTTCAATTCTTTGAGGAAGCGCTCTGGTAGAGATTTACGGTATCGAAGATCTCAAGGGGCACAATAGGGTTCCCCGGACACTCTTCCAGTGGGTGGCCAAGAAGCTGGATGCAATAGAGCGAAAACAAAGAAACCCGCAGATCAATTAGGTTGATTAGCCCGCCACGAATAGAAAATACACTCTTGTCGAGATGTTTGGCTCTGCTCGTGCGCGTGGACTACGGTAGTTTTTGACGGCTGAGCGGAAAAGGAAATAGGACGTCACTTAATAGATTCCACTGGGGATTAAGTAGTCTCGCAGATTTGAAAGTCTGCTTCCGGATTTCGACAAAAAACACTTTTTGGAGATGATGGACCGGCTGCAAAGCTGTCCAGCTATAGATATCCTAAGTAGTATCGCTTTTGGTAAGAACTTCTTGACATAGTTTAAAGGAAGAGTCTTCATGGAAGACTTCCTCCGTAATGATTTGTGGGAAGTCATGAGTAGCTCGAATACATATCTGTAGGGCCAGTTGAGCAAGTTACCGTAGGAGAGGAGAGGTCGAGTCCTAATGAGGTTAAACAGGAGCATCTTAGGAGAGCCTTAGGAGGGATAATCCTGCGCCTCGATATCTTAAGTAGTATCGCTTTTTGGTGAGAACTTCTTGATATCGGTTACATGAAAACTTCCGTGGGAAGTCATGGCAAGGTACCGTAGTAAGGCTATCAAAGACCTAATGAGATTAAACAGGAGCACCCTAGGAAAGCCAGTGGGGATCTTCTCGGAGGGGATCATCGGGTGCAAAGATGTATCTTTTGTGAACGTTTATAGATCGTAATTTTAGGAAAGCTATTTTGGAAAAGTGGCCTTTGCTAAGGTTCAAATCCGGAATAATCCTGCGCCTCCTTTAGATAAGCTGTGCACAACGACTCCTCTAAAGGCAGTCCTTGTCGCAACTTGCGACTCTTCGAAAAAGGAGGAACGTCGCCATCTCTCACACGCACAAGGAGTACAAATGTCCTCTCTGAGTCCTGTGTGTCCAAGTTTGAGGTACCCTTTCGACTCTCTAGCACCTAAAGACCGCAATACACTCACCTCTACCACTGGCAACCCGACCGTACAATCTGACTGCACCCTCCCTTCCCCCGGCTATAAGTAGCACGCAGGTGGCAATCTTCCCCTGTAATCTCAGAACGTGAGCTTTGGCCAGCTCCTCCTTAGCGTGACTCCATTTCCAGCGAGAAATGTATGAATCGCGCCCCCTCCATTGAGGAAGGGATAATTAGCGGTTGGCCGAGCGGAGCAATTCGTGGATAAGAGGCAAAGCACCGGTCACGGAGAATGAATGCGAGTGAGCTTTGGTCGGCTGCTTGCTCACTTCCGGGCGTGTGCACTCAGCTGCTGGAGAACAGCGTCCGCTTTTAGTAGTTCTCTGCGGAATTTGTGGTGCGAGAAAGGAATAAATAATTCAGAGAATTCGGACGTCGGCGATGTGCATCTGGGCGTCTAATTTCGACGGTGGCGTGGAGGGGCGAGGAATCAACGTGGGAATGTGGCCCTGATGAAGAGGAGGTGAGTTAAGCTGAAGAAGGCCCCGTGAAGATGGACAGAAAAGCCAGGATTCGTCATATAAGGATTCGGGAGGATTCGTCATATAAGCTGTAGCAAAAGCATACGGTAAGAGTATCCATATGGGGGCATTCTAAGGGCTCTAGAACGCCACGGGCTTCGATGAGGGTTCGAATCCTCCCACTGACACGCCTTTTTATTTTTCTGTTGCTTCCACAAAAACGCTTATAAACAGTTTTTTCTTCAAAATAAACATCAAAAGTCATTCCTAATCGAATGGGAGATTACTGAGGTCGCGCTAGGACAAGAAGCATTCTGCAAAGGGTCCGCAAACCAGGAACTCTCGCTCGCCTCTAGGATCCTTTGAAAGTGGTAAACCAATAAGCACCTCAATGGCGCCGATTAGGACCGTTCTACGTGCCACCCTCAAGATAAGGAGAACAAGCAGAAACTTTCCATAAAGCTTCTGAGTACTCCTAATACCGCGATCGAGAGGTTAGCGAAGTACTGGCGGACCTTAGTTATGAAGTACACGCCGACAGGAAGAGGTCAGAGGCACGAGCTCCGGGGGAGTCGTTGCGTAGGCCGTGTCGTGACCGGGACCCATTTTTCGGAGTGTGTTTTCGAGTTTATCCCCGCAGCGGAGCCGAACGACGGAATTGTGGAACGAGCCTCTGGAGATCTTTGCCCGATTCCCTCGGTAAACTCTGGGATTTCGGCACAATTGGATCTGACGTCATCTGGGGCTGAGATCGTCGCCCGGCGATTTCGCATGTAGATTGGTGCACTAGGGAGGAAACGTTGCGGCTTATTAGGCTTGAATTTGGGTGACAGTTTGACGCACGCAAGGACAGTCGTCCGATGGAGTGCTTTAGCTTGAGTAAAGGTTCTGTAAGTTAAACGGTACTGTAAGTAAAGGTATTGTAAGTTTTGAAGCTAAAAGTGAGCTAAATTCTAACATCACTTTAAGATCGTTGGGAAGGGGTACTTGACGCCCTTAAGGGACAGTCGACACACCTATGGGTTTAGGTTAGTTTGAGTAAAGGTACATTCTATGAAGCTATAAGTTAGCTTAACTCTAACAGCACTTTAAGGTACTTTGATAAACGTATGTTTGTAGCCAATATGCCACGTTGTAGGATACACTGGACACGAAATTGTAGGTCTAACGAGGGGCTGTTTCAAGGGTTACTAACTAGAAAGAAAAAGACCTGGCTGGAAGAAAGAGATGAAGAAGGAGCAAAAAAGCCCTCCGATAAGGAAGCTATCAACACATTCTAGGAGACGTACATTGCACTTCTAGGCCCCTTCCATAACATCTTTGTCCCCAATCTAAAAACAGCTACAAAGCTACGAGAGGACACCATATGAGAGGCTATGAGAGGAGGACAGAGGAAGTAGACGGAAGAAGCGCCCTGCTTCCTGTTTATGACGAGGAGTGCTTGCTTCGGTCGGAGTCAAGTAGGTCCAAAAAAATGAGAGCAAAATGCAAAAATATCGCAACTAAGATCCTAAGACTTTTAGACCCTCAGTCAATCCGCGGCGAAGTACCACGAGCTTAGGTAAGAACGCAATCGGAGAACGCCTTAAGGACTTCTCAAACGCTCGGATTGTGTGATGGAACGAGGTCGTACTTGACAGGAATTCATCATCCCAGGAGCTCGTCAGCTGCTTGAATCCGATTTGAGAGTTCGATACAATTTCGGCGATTTGAGTAAGCACTCTGTCACAACAGGCACGAGGCGCGGAGGTCGAGGAGCACGGACGCAATTTGCGCTTATTGGACGGGAAATGAATGTGGTGAACTTCGAGGGGTACGACGCGGGGACGACCCAAAATAAGAGTCCGTGGAGAGCAAAACAAGGCCAGAGGGGCTTCGCGGAACGAGGAGCGGAGCGATGTCCGAGAATCCCTTCTGTGTGCACTCTGCGTCACCTACTGCCGGAGAAGCAGATTGTCGACTGTCACAAAATGCGTAAGAACTCAATGACCAAGTTACGTGTTTGACCCTAGTTACGAGAAGGCCGGGCTGAAAAGGAGTCAGAACTTCTGAGCATTAGGAAAGGACCTTTTGGGGCCACTCGTCGTTCCAGCATCTTAAGAACCATGGTTTTATAACATGCTACCCGCAACTTATACACCCTCTTATGATTCAGGGAGGGGTCAAGCTCTTGTGCCAATGGATGCAGTAGGAAAGAGGCTGTTGATGGATGCAGTAGGAAAGAGGCTGTTGATATTTGTTCTAAGAAAGGATGGGCTCCTAAGCGTAGAGCAAGATCGGAGGATTCCGTTAGAAGTCGCCCGGATCTGAAAGTTTCATTTAAGCACTTACTTCTGAGTACTTAATCGTGTATGTTATCGTCTCAAAAGGGCGGTCACAAACCACCCCCGTCAAGAAACCCGGAGATCCCTATTGACATAAAAGTTCAGCTAATCAAGAAATAAGTAAAATAATAAATAGAGCACTGGAACGGGGGAGAAGGGCAGACCCATGTAATAAGGGTGCCTTATTGCGCAATCTTAAGTTCCAAGATAGGATCCCATGAACTTTGTCGGTTTCAGTCTGCCCCCCCCCCCCTGCAATAAGGAGGACCACACTTGGTTGAAGATGATGGTGATCAAAAGTAACTAAAGAAACGGCTTCCACGACTACGATATTATTACGACGCCAGGACATACTCATGCAATGAGGCCACCCACTTGTGGCGCAATCTTAAGACCGAAAGCAGAATCCCACGAACTTTAACGTTAAACCTCGGAAATCACGCTGATTGTAGGAAGGTTGTCTTCTTGCAGGGAAATTCTGGGACGCAAAAAGAAGCGTGGAAGGAAGGAACACTGGGGTTCAAGTGTTGCATCCGAAGATTCCGTCATTTCGATCGCCAAGACAATCGCCGTGATTTCGGTGTTGTTTGTCCGCAAACCTTTTAACCATTTCTTGGAAATCGGGCTGGGAATCGAGAAAAGACACGAAGGCACCGACGGACAGAAGGCTGCAGAAACAAGGGCACAACGAGAAGAAGATGACGGAGGACAAAGTGAAGCCGCGCTCAGCTTCTTTGCGGACACTTTCAACTCTGTTTAAAAGCTTTAGGACTTCCAGAAATAACGCTGAACTGGCAAGGTAATTGGGCGAAATCTGTGCAGAGCGCATTTCGAGTGAAGGAAACGTAGTGCCTCCACGCTCCCACACCCTCAGAGGTGGGCAGGTGGTCCGACTTCCCCTTTGCGCTCCCACTCAGCACACTTTCCGAAGTCGTCATCCTTCTTCCGTCGGAGGGAGGCACATTCCCAGCACCACCTCCTAGAGGAGGTTTTGTGGTTTGTGTTTGGGGTGCATTGAAAGGCGAAAAAAAAGAAGAATAGGAACATTGTTTTGAAGAGACGAGCAAAGATCATTCAGTTGTAGAAGACCAGTAAAAAATAGGCACACAGAACCGGTCCGTGACTATCATTAAAACGGCCCGCAATCAAGTTCTACAGTGTCTGTCAAAACTTTAGAACATCACCTGCAATATAACGGACTTGCTGAGCGATTTGGGGCAAATTACCACGTTAAAAAGCATAGGAAAAACGTAGATACAAATGAGCCCAAAAAGTAAAGCACAAAGTTTCATAAAAGAACCGTGGAAGCCTTGCTTTTCACACACGTCAGGAAAAGACTCCCTTGAATCATACAAAGATCTAGTATCTCAGGATAGAACCGCCTCGAGTTCAATGACTTACCCGCTGCAGCTTGTAGTTGGAAAAAAACTTAGCACGTGTCAAGCCTGCTAAGTGTCATCTTATAAGTCGGTTTGCCCTTCAATTATCTTGACTGCTTCATTTTTGAGCAGTGAATACAGTAACCCCAAAGCACCAACTTCTTGAGCACTACCCTGGGAAGATCCTTCTTAGATAGTACCCTCATAGAGACAACTAGTAATGGATGGAATAGCTCCACTCACGAATAACATGCAACATACCTAAAAATAGATCTACCGTACCCCTCAAAGCCAATGTGTTTGGCCGCGTCAATTTAGGAAGCTCCGCCACAACAATGTGGACAAGTGCCTTGATTTCGCCCGCACAAAGCAAATGGTTTCTTGGACGTTGGGGACTACTATGGTTCACACAGAGAGTGGCAAGGGAAGAGGCAAAAGAGGTTCCGAGCACAGGCGCACCTAACATCGGCGCGTCTCCGAGAACTCATCTTTAGCCCTAAGGACTCAATTTTGTCGCCGCCGAATTCAATTTTCAATTTTTCGCTCTGTGCCCAAGGACATCCGTTTCCCGAACTCCTTTTTGCACTTTGAAAAAGAGGCACGTGCCAAATTGATTCGCTATTCTCGATCCCCGTCAATAGGCTTTATTTTTCACCCTTTGAGTCCGCGGAATGGATCCTAAGTGGGTCCATCTGCCATGGATCCCCGGTTCAGCCCTTTGTCCACGTCTCAAACGAGGGAGGTGATGAATGAGTGTTTGTCCAGGCCAAGGGCACAGGACACAGAAGGGATGAATATTGCAGAGACCGATGGAGTTAGGGCGCTGTTTATGGAATAACGAGGCTGAAAACAGGCCCTGGTGACAGCGTTGTTTGGTTACTGGAGCTGTTGGCGTCAATCAGGTTAGAAGCAGTGCTTTCTCAAAACGGCCGGAAGACACAAAACGACATGTTGTTGCGGTGCTTGAAAGGGGCTATTTACGACGAAGCTGTGGGTGATTCTTTTGCTGTTTCACGGAGCAGCAGGGATTCTCTGGACAACTACTTGAAGAAGTAGGCCTCTGTGAACTAGAGACACGGGGAGAATAGGACTGACGCTAGGTAGGAGCGGTGTGACAAAGCGCAGACCGACAAAGAAAATGTATCGCCATTAGAGCTATGTACACTGAGATCCGGGCTAAAACCTACGCCCTCCTTCTAGCAATAGGTAGCACCAAGCACCAAGGTCTCTATAGCTCATCCTTATCAAAACCGATCAAAATCCGTGCTTTTCAGAAGCCGTCGAAGCCCCATATAAACTCCTAAAACACTCGCTAATGCCCCCCTCCCAATAGTTATTTTTTACTACACCAAAATTGGTCTGATTTTATAACAAGATTGGTGCTTGGAAGGTGGCTGCATGGTGCCCTTCTTACGTGTCGGCGTCAACTACGGCACGCCGACAAAACAGGAAAACAACAAATGAGCTAACTCTATCACACTATTTCATTGTCCGATGCAAGTTCGTTCAATCAGCTAGCAAGTGGCTACTGAGCTGTAACAAAGCAACAGGCAACTTCGTTACTGGCAAAAAATTTTCCCCCGAGAGCAGTGGAAAAAGCATCAGGACTACGCGTAGCCCTAAGATAGGAGTAGGTCCGGGTCCCCATGAACGTAAGGGCTCCTTGACACGGCACCGAAATGTTCCAACTCAAATTAAATGCCAAGCCAAAACATCAGGACTTAGCGTTAGCCTAAGCCGAGTGTAGGTCCGAAGCTGTAAGAGACTCGTATTTAGCTGTACGTGGTTGAACTGATAATGCCTTTCTTTGTTCCTCTGTCCTGCTTCCGACACACATTTACACCAATCAGCTACATCCCCTATATGAGCCTATATCCAAACAACGCTGTGTCCAAGACCTGTTTTCGGTCTTTATGCCGTCAACGGGCGGCAACATCATTAAAGCCTTGCAATATTCATCTCCTGTTTATCATCGTTACCCTGACTCCCCTGACAAACACATTCATCTTCTTCCTGGTTTGAAACGTAGGCCACGCGGAGCGCTCGGATTCACACGGCCAATAATAGCGGGACCACGTTCTACTGAGGGAGGATTCGCATTCACAGAGCATCTTAGCGCATTTAGTGGAGAAAAGTGAGATGTTTCTATTCTTTTCGATGGACATTGAGGAAAAGACCTATCAGCGACTATAGGTGACCCTAGGGTGTACGGATTCCAATTTCCTAAAGCGTCTTGTTAAGAGTTGGAAAAATAGCTAGAAGAAAAGATAGAGTCACTAAAGCAAAACCCAAAAAATCATAAAAATCCCCCAGGGTATACGGTATCTGCGCTTAGCAATTCTTAGAAGGCTGTGCGGTAGGTCAAGCCTCAGCTGTCACGATGACGCTGAATGGCACAGTTCACAGGTCTATCAATTTGTGCTAAGAACCATTAGAGAGGAGATGACACGGTTACCTTGTTAACTCAGAAGCTTTCTTAGATTTGAGCCTCAGGAGGACATACCACCTATTCCGCTGCAAGAGCTGTGGTGGCGACCTTTCCACTCGGAATTCGACGAATCGCTATTTTTGGAGTAGCGTGCTCCCACAGCGATATTTTTGGACACGCACGGCATAGTAAAGCGTGTTGTGGCTCGCCTCCGTCTTCTCAGAACCAATAAGGAAAAGTCGAAATTTCGTTTCCATGGCGCGTAACCCAACGGTACCTAGGATTTCCGCTCTGAAAGCCTTCTGGAGGGTCCATAGGGGGCGGGGGAAGTGTCTTCTAAAGAAGGGAAACCCCCATAAGACTCAGAAATTCTGATCTTCTCGGTGATCAAAGTACGCAAGGCGACTTCAATGAACATTTCCGAGGAGCTCCTTGGCGAACGGAGACAAAGGCGTTCCCGGATGAAGAGCGCGCATGTTTTGAAAGGCGACGAAGGACGTCATAATTGGATTTTTGAGGGTGACGAAAGGAAATTGTATGCTTCTTCACGTTCGACGGAGTTCGACTCGTGTGGCCTCATGTGATCTGATGTGAGGGTGAGTTTCACTTAAGAAGCTGGCTGACCCAATTTCCTATGCACCGACGAGGAGTCAAAATGCTTGCCAATTTTCGAACTACAGTGATGTTCACGGATGCTTGAGGGCAACTTCCCGAGATTATAAGAGAGGATAAGGAAAATCGCTGTTTGGAACGATAATTGATCGCCAAGTAAACTTCTGGCTTCCAGAGGGAAACGTGCCACAAATTTGTTTTCCTCCGAAATCAAAAGCAAAAATTTCGGAGGTGATGAGCCAGGCTAAGGCTTCATGAGTCTTAAGCATAACCCAGCGAAGGAGAGAAGTCATCTCTGAAGGGTGATCTTCTTGTTAACGGGAGATGAGTTCCGAGATCCTTTCAGAAGGCGGCCGTGTTTTGCAAGGAGAAAAGGCCGTCACAATGTGGAGAAGTGGCTAACCCCGAGGAAAAGATCGCTAAGAAGTTCCAGACCGAACGCGGAACGTGGCCAAGACGGTGGCGAGGGAGGAAGGAAATCTGCAGCGCCGTGCGGAAGAGTGTTTATGGGCCGGAAAATCGCACTTTTTGGAGGAGACGAATGAGTGGTTCCCCAAGGATTTACGGCTGCACCGTGGAGGAAGTAGTGGCTCCAAGAGTAAAAAGGTGGAGGAGGAGTAATTCGCGGAGCTACAAAAGTGGGGGAGTTTATAATCCTCTTTTTATGGGTCAAAAGCCCGGATGAACTTCTTCACTATAGCTATAGCGAGCGAACTGTGCGGCTCCCAGAGCTTTTAAAGTACCTTTTCCTTTACGTTAGAGCACAATGAAACCTATGTCGATCTCTAAAAAGGTGCCAACAACTGCTTGGGAAGAGGTGGACTACTTGGAACGCTAATCCCTCAAGCACTTGTTGGGTGAAAGCACACATGAACTGTGAAAAGGACATCCATGTTCTTAGGAAACCCACCTTGTTCTGCCCAAGCAAACTGCTCACTGAGAATCAGGCGACATTGAACTTGTGGAGGTCTGGTCTCACGCGGAACTTCGAGGAGTAATGACCCAAACGCGCAAAAGTGAGATTGCGTGTGGAATACGTAAACAGTCCTAAGAGTAGAAGGAAGTGCGCCTTACTGCCAAGTTCTTGGAGCTATGTGTGCTAGGTGTGTTTCCCTGCTGCAGGCTAAGGAACCACTTCAGGGAACGTTCCAAGCAGAGGGAGGAGAGATGGAGTGGTTCTGGAAGTGGTTGATGACACGCTAGTCCATGGAACCGAAGTGTTTGGACACGTTCTGCAAACACCCTTTGTTTTTAGGAGAAGCGCTTGAGCAAGCTGTTCCCTAAAATAGAACAGGAACCCTCCAAGTTTCCCCACCCCATCCTCTCCCTCAACAGGAGGCCACAGTTGGCCAATCTGGACAACCTAAACGAGTACAAAGTAGCAAGTTCTGGTATGCAAATCGGATATTTTCTATGTAAGGGATTGAAAATGGCCCAGGATGTCAAGAAGATCATGAAAAACATGATTGCCTATTGGAAGAGTCCCCAAAGCTTCTGGATCGGCTCCTCCATCCCAGAACTCCGCTCACATGTTGTGTGGCCCCGACCCTTGGCCGACTCACAAACTCTTCCCAGCAGCATCCATCAAACTCCCTCGTCATGCTGACGTCACAAATCCCCCAGGGAAATCCCTGGAATACCCGCGAAACGTCTCGGCGATTTGTCATCGTGGCCAATAATTGGACTCATAAATACTCTCCGATCGCCTCGTGATCTGACTTATGGCGTCTGCAGTGCTCAAGGATCATTGAACAAGAGATGCTAGGAGGCTTTTGCACGGACTCATGGCCTCATATAAATGTTCTAGTAAGGACTTGAAATTCTGAAGACTTTTAAGGGCCCTTGATTTACCAAGTAGAGGCCCCTTTTCAGAAGTGAGATGTCAGGTTAATGCTCGATTATCTCCGAAGACATTGTCGTAGGACTCCCTCCACAAGAACCATGTTATGGGTCTTAAACAGAACATGGAAATGGGCATGATTGAGTTAAAGACCAAAGCCAGATTTGGAACGCGGGACGAGAAGGGCCTCAGAAGACGGTGATATTTGAGAAGTAGCCCCAAGTTGATATCCTACCGTAGTGCGGTGTCCTAGGCGCGGAACACGAAGAAAAGTTGTTGACAAGTGCGCCCGTTCACGCCCCAGAAGGTGGGCAATAAGCGTGTACTTCCTGGGCCCGATTGCCCGTTAGGAACGGTCCACTGGCACGGAGGATAAACACCCGGAAAGCGCGGAACGGGGGCGAAGACCTTCTGGCCAGGACAGGCACTAGGGCGCGTGCACTGAAGTGGCAAGTGCTTCTGATCCTCGGAGGGTCGTGAATCTTTAAAGCGTCGATTAAGTTCCACCCATGAGTCACCGCGCGCCCCTTTTGAGCTGTCAAGTAAAGAAGCCTCGTCGGCGCCTACTTCTCAAAAACAAACGAAAGATGTGCCTTCGAGCGAAAAACACCAATTTCGCCAGAGGAGAGTAAGAACACCTCTTTCTGGAGCCTTTCTGAGATTAGTGTTGCCAATTACTGAAGCAAAGAATATTCAGCGTCTTTAGCCTCCTGGATTACGGTAGTTCAGCAAATCATTGGGTCCAGGATGGGAAGAAGGAGTCATGGCCATCTGAAGCAGCTATCACTTATGCGGTTCTGATTTCAATGAGCGAAACTCGGCGTATCGTCGGCATGGTTAGAGGTTTGAATCTCGCACAAAAGGTCGGGAGTTCGATTCCCCGATGGAGAAAACAATTTTTTTTTATTTTTTTTTCTTGGCTAACATGTCAGGAATTTCTTTCCTTGCTTTTTAAAGACAAGGTGACGTTCAAGAAGTCTGAAAATTGCTTAGAGCCGAATGTAACAGGACGGTTTGTTATCTTGCACAAGGAGCTTACCTAAAGTCCTTAGATTCAGATCCAACGACACTGGAGATGGCCCATTGACAGGTAGTGTTCCCTAAGGCGCAAAATCCTATCGTGATCGGCTACCTACTTCTGTTCCAAACACCCTCTAAGGCTCAACCCACCCGACGAAAACATGCGCGCACTTTAGCACTCACAGGAGGCACGAGACCCAAAGGATGTGCCCCCTGGGAAAGGTCCACACTTCGACGTTCAGAAGGCCTCGCCAAGGTCAGCGGAAGTGCCAACGTGACGGATCACTTCATTCGTCAACGTGACAAGCAAATCCCCTTCTTCTGGAAAAGGCGGAGAACGACAAACAACGAACAAAGGAGCTAAGGAATTGCAGAAAATGGCGCTCCTGGGCTTTGTGGCCAGCAGGAGTGTTCGTTGATCCCGGGACCACATGAGGCGCTAATGGTGACCTCTTGGGAAGTTTGTCCTTCGAAACTTTGGGTCCTTTGAAGTTGGGAGCACAATGCACTTTCTGTGGGGTCACCCGACAAGAAGGGCTTGGAGGCATGTGGCTCCATGTAGGACGAAGGATAAGCTATGCCCAGGCCAATAGTGTTGTGGAATTAGAGACCGGAATTCCTAAGCCGAACATAAGATCCCCTGATCCGCTTGTAGCAAACACTTGACTCCTCACAAGCTAACAGAAGCGACATCTGTATCTGCTGTGAACAAATTACAAATTTGATCCAGAAGAAGCTAACCGTAGCGAACCTTCTACAACTGTCAATGGAATCTAACAAGAAAGGATTGAATGTTGGGTGTTCTCCTTTATCTATAGAGTTAGGTTTAGTGGCCTGAACAGCTTCTCCAGGACGTGGGGATTCAGTGGATAAATTCGGACCACCCAGGAGTGAAAGGCACAAATCTAATACTGACCTAAGACGGCCGAACTCACGCCAAACAATCCCTCAGAGCTCAATTATCCAGGCACAGGTGCCCGCCTACTGGACAAAAATATTTTCCAGACGCCAATTTGACCTCGCGGCACTCCTATTTATAGCGCTTCCAGGAGTGTTCTCTGGCGCTGGCCACGAGGAGCCAGGCCAACTGTCACCTCCGAACGCTCGGCACGACATCTGTCCGTCAGACCCTTCAGAGAAGCGCCCACTTCGACGACTTTGTGATCGCCGAAAGTTTTCCCTCAAAACAGATGTATTTTCGGTTCCTAGTAGTTATCCACTTAAGGGCTCCTGGGCGGAACAAGGGCACGCGTAATCGTCTTTGAAATTTCATAAACAGAGGGATAAGTGGACTTCTTCGAAGGAGGAAAACATCGGTCTCGGATAAGATAAGGCGCGAGGAAAGTGCAGTGAAGTGCCTTCTGGTCACTTATGTGCGGTGTATACTAGGCTATGGACAGCTGAAGTGTGTGTGGCTCTTTTGGAGCTTACCTGACAATCGAAAGGGGAAAAACACTTAAATATTCATCGCGACGCCCGTTCACCAACGTCACAGGACAACAGATCTGGGCCAACTTGAAGAGATGGAATCCATAGAAGCTTTGCCTGGGATAGTTCCATAGAAGTTCCGCCTATTGACCCGTGACAGATGACTATCAGCAGAAAAAAGGAACAATATGCACCTTTAGAAACACTTCGTGCTCACCTTCTTCAGCGTTTCAGTCAAGAGGTTTGGAAACACTCTGCTAGCGATCACTGCGGAGCATACCCCAAAGGCACAATTTTGCGTAAGGAAATCGATGACTTTTAAGTATTTTTTTTAAAATATTTTTGCCTACTTAAACCCGTCTAACTGTTCACCAATTCTACTGCCTCCTGTGGACTCCGCTGATTGCCGAAAAAACTGCAGAGCGACAACGGGGGAGGTAGAATCCAAAGGCGCGTATGTACAGAACGTGCCATAAGACTCTAAACTGACGGACGTCGACTATGCCCTAGTCACTAGTGTTGGCATTCGACTCCAAATTCTCTAACGCGAACTTGACTCGAACTAAATTTTGTTTATTTTTGAAATTTCTCACTTCTTTTGTTGTTTTCGCTCGAACGTACGCACGTTCAAGTTCGGTAAACGGAGTCTTTCGTCGGCAGTAGCGTTTACTCCGACTCCAGATCGTCGAACTTGAACTCAACTCGAACACAAACGTGAAAACTCGAACTAGTTCGAGCCGAAGGCGAGTCGAGTCAAATGTGAACCCTAGTTGACAAACGCGATGACTCATCCGTACTCAAAGGTCGTGAAACAACACTTGGACTGATCTTCTCCATATACCACGTTTACTTGATACAACGCTTATACTTAAACAAATGACATCTGACACATGCTTGTGGAGAAAGCGTGCCACTCGGACTGTTGGCGCCAAGTGCTTTGGGGGAGGTGGGATTCGAAAGCGCGTGGATTTATTTATGAGCGGAAAATGTCGGACCGGACTACAAGTAGGCCATGGGACAGTGCACGGTGAGGAATAAGGACAACAGTAGAAACCTCAGAGAAGCTTTTTGAACATGGAAGAACCTAGAACGTGTCGGCATCTTCACCGCCACCTGGTCAACCTAGATAGGAAGTTCCTGCGGAGAGATAGTATACTATCTGTATGGTGATCTACATGACGAAATTCCACCGATGGAATAAACACATAAGCCTAAAGCTTATTTCGCACAAGTAGCACATACTATTTCTTTTGTTAACATAAGGATAGAACAGTATAGAGCCCTGCAAGCACTAGGTCTCTCACGACTGGAGCGAACTGACGAATCAAGGACAAGGCCGTCAAACTCTCCCATGCAGTAGACTCCCTCAAGTAGTATGTGTAACTTCAGCACGGATTTTCCCAGCGTCCCCTATTTCCGAGAGTGTTGTCGTACTTGTGTGTCACCTGACAAGCCGACCCGTGTTCCTGGGAAGACCGTGGGACTATTGTTGTCAAGTGCCTTTCGGAGCCAGGAGAGGTGAGACCCAGAAGTGCCGCCGCCGAGCGATAATCGAATGAGAGGAACTGAGGAAGTAGAGGGAGGAAGCGTTTATGCTGCAGAGGTCGCTCTTAAGGACCCTTCTTGAGCGCTCTTGGAGACTAATTGGAACCCTTGGGAACCCTTCTTCAGGCGAAAAATAGCTGCGGACCCTTGGATTGGGGATTCGCAGCAGCAATTTGAAGCTTTGTAGATCCTGAATCGGAGATGGGCAACTGAACGAGCTTGAGAATGGACCTTTCCCTGGAGGTAAACATGCTTGATTGTTTCAATGGTTGTCCTTGTTCTGGATCCTGGAGCCTTCATTTAGTAAAAGTCAACTCTGTCGACTAACGATGCCTCTTCCAAGCTGATCAAGTATCCAATAAGCTGCGTAATCTGACATCCGGATAACGGTGATTCTCACACTTGGTTTAGTGATTTCCCTCTCTATTTTTGAGCTTACATGTACTTGATCGCTGGCCTGGACATACATAGCTTATCCGTGAGCCCACATGTCTTCTAAGCCTCATCCGACTCTCCATAAGCCCTTCTTGTCGGATATGCCCATTGAAAGTGCACTGAGAACACAGTAACGACGTGTTTCCAAATCCAAAAGTCCACAGACCTCACTTTTCTAAGGAGAAGAGGTCACCGTCCTTCTATCGGCCTTCATTCTGGCCCTAGAACTAAAGCTAAGACCGCTGCAGCGCAGCCTGGTTCCGTGTGTTAGAAGATCAAGAGCTGACAGTCATCCTAAGGAGTCACATATCCCGTGATTGCATCGGTGATACACTTCCCAACACCCCACTCCTTCTCTGACAACCCATCCCCGAAGCACAGCCACCAAGGCCTCCTGACATCAACACTGTCCCTAGGTGAGCGCGCCTACCTGGTCGCCGTATCCTTCGAAGAGAGGGTCGTTGGCGAAGACGACGTGGCCGAGCTGGAGCGACATGTCGACAGAAGAGGAAACTCTGACAAATGTTTTGTTTTCGGAGGCGCTGAGACTCCCGAGCTGGCGAATCCCGCGGGAGGGCCGGCTTCGCCGCCTGATTGGCCCCCGAAGGGGTCGGAACGAAGCAAAAAGAGGCGCGAACCGCGCTGAAGACGAAAGCATGCGTCAGAGGAGGACGGGCAAATTTTTTGGCGTGATAGATTTTGGACGTTAGGCACTGGCACTTGACACTCGGGGTTGACGGTGGTGGGAGCTGTCACGGGATACGGTGTGCGTTCTACTCATTAGCTAAAGAAGCCATCGAGAGCCACGAAGGCGCCACTCTTGGTGCTGGTGACTAAGGAGTGATGAATGACTAATGGGCATTCTTTCCCCATTCTTGAACTTGGTGACCAACGGACAAGAAATGGTGTCTTATGCTTTATTCCCAGAGTACAAGTAGCGCATTCACTTGAATCCACTTGGAGGTCGCAGGTAGAGCTCGGGGTGGTCGCGAGAGTGCGTCTCGTCGACCGAGAGAAGAGGCACCAACACGCTCGTCTTCCTTCGTTGCGAGACGCCGGAGAAGTCGAATCCTCCGTGGTGGGAGTTGGGCGTCCTCTCCGCCGAGGGCTTCTTGTCCAGCTTGCCTGAAACAGCGCTGCGTTAGGCTCCGCTGGGACCCGTACCGTGTCCGTTCTCCTTCAGGATCCCGCCGATGATTTCGGCGCCTAAAAGCGGGTCGGGTTAGCGGAAGCCCCGAGTTAGGGGAGGTCTGAGGGCGCCGAAGGTGAAGTACCTTTCTCGCGGAGGAAAGCGTCCCACATGCAGTCGACGACCTCGGTGCACACGAGGATCCCCGTGTGGATCGTCAGCATCTTCAGCACGAACACGCCGTCCATCTTGACGTAGTCCCGCACGAACTGAAACGGCTTTCCTGGTCAAGAAGGAGCCGGTGCCCTACCTCGTCCAGCTCCTTCTGGAAGTTCTTTCGTTTGAACTCGACGTCGGCCAACTCGAGGCGCCGCGCTATGAACCTGAAGAAGACAAGGATCCACGCCCCGAGGGACGCTCGCGAACCTTTTGCGTTGGTCGTAGGGGAGCGACGAGAGGACCCAGGAGAAGAAGCTCGTGAAGGAGATGACCGCCAGCAGAGAGTACCAGAGCCACAGTAGGATGAAGACCTGAGCGGGCGGCGAATGGCTACTTAGGCTTGGGTGGATGAGCTTACCTTCTCCGTGAATATGTTGATGACGAGGACGCATTGGACTGTGTGCCGCTGGATCTGGCCGAGTTGGCGGATGTCCAAGTCGCAGTAGGTGACCCGAGGGAAGTTTCCCGATTCGCTCCAAGCTGCAAGACACTTTGGCGATCATCGTGCCCAGAAAACGAGGCTCATCACCACACAAACGGCGTTTCACATTCTGAGAATTTTGTGACTCGGTCTTCCGTCCCAACTGGAGTACTTTTAGCACCAGATGACTACCAATCTCCGCTTCGAGCACTTGTACGGGGAAGCGCGTCCGCTATCCCCTCACTCAAAAATTAGGCTGAGGCTACAGCAATAGCCACAGGTTCAATCAGGAACGAAAGTGCACTGTTCTGATCTCCCCTGGGATCTCACCGTCTAGCTGATCGCGGCGAGACCCCAGCCGCATGGACCTGTCAGGCACATCGCGCTAAATGAACAACCGGCGAATCTCGATGAATTCCTCCGGAAGGCCGTTCCCGCGCGACCGTCTCGTCCGAGCGGTGCGATCCGAGTGCGGCAGACGAACAGAGAAAAGCCGACGGGAGAAGCTACCGTATACCATGTCTTGCTCCTCAGGTCAAGTAGGAGGAGGAAATATTTCTTGTGATGGAGCTAGAGGCCCGACCATTCTTCAGAGCCACACGTTCTTTGTGCCCTGTGCGCACTTACCTCTGCCCATGAGGAGGTCCTTCAGCACTCCGATGCCGTAGAAACTGTACTTGTCCGTCTGCAGGAACATGTTCATCAAGTACATCTGAAACGGACTCTGCTCTCCATCCCAGCAGTGCTTATCCACCTGTAGCAGGACGTTGACCAGGAAGAGCAGCTTGATGCCGATGTAGAGCCAGGTCAAGTAGGCCTCGTAGAAGCGCAGGTTCAGGAAGCGGAAGAAGCGGTGGTGGTTGGGGTGTGCGGAGCCGAACTTGAAGCGGTGCTTGAAGACGGAGCCCAGGTGTGCCGAGAGGCCGGCGATGTTGGCGCGGCGCGCGTGGGGCTGGATGTTGGAGCGGTCCGTGGCGAAGGACATGATGTCCTTGAGACGGATGCCCGACTTGTCGTACATGATGCGCCAGATGAGGCACGGCGAGTAGAACATGAAGGCGCAGATGACAAGGAAGAACGGCGTCCACTGGTAGTAGGAGACCATGCGGTCCTCGCGTGCTTCGTCGCCCTCGGGGAACTCGTCGGTGAAGGGCACGAAGTAGGTGTTCCGCGCCCAGCAGAACATCTCTGCAAGGAGGAGTATCACAGATATGCTAAGGATTCCTGGAAAGTCCATGGATAAGCGTGACTTCTTCGGTAGCTAACATGTCAACCCCTACTACGCACCATTGGATAGAGTAAACGAATTTAAACGATTCCAAGAAGCTCGCACCAATCCCGCGAGCAAGGACTTGGCTTCGACGTTCATTGAGTCGAAGTCTTCTTCAACCTTAGCACCTTCTCATCACTCTCAACGAAGAAAACCCTTTAATCATCTGCTAGTTTCATTTGTATTAACCTAGCTCAAGTCTCGTTCCACAAGAGGTTTAAAAGCGAAAACGAAAAGGCAAAAGAAAACGGTAGCAAAGATAGGGTCTTCCTGTTTCAGGGTTCAGCATTGACGACCGGGAGCCCAAAACGAAACTCACCTGTGTAGTCCTCCCAGGAGCCTTTAAACTCCGCTGGAAGCCAGCACTCTATGGGCCGTCCTCCAAACATCTTCAAACTGATAAGCACCTAAACTTCTGGCTTGCCGTCTGCGCTACCGTAACCTCTTACCGCCGTCACAAGAAGGAACGTGCTGGTGTAGTAGTAGTGAAGCCGATCGGCGATGTCGTCGTCTGCCTGTGGCTGCAGGAACGAGAGCGTCCCTACCACCTCGGCGAACACCATTCTGAAATCGAGGAATCACCAAGGCTCAGGCGCTGGGCACTGTGGGTGATGGGCGCAAAGAGTGAGGATTCTTAGGGTAGAGGGTGTGCTAAGGAGTAAAAGAACAGTGATGGCCAGGGAGGCTAAAAGGGGTCCTAAGCTGGTTAGGGTTCGGTTTGTTGCAAAGATAAGGCGACTTTGGAATTTTTATAACAATTTTCGGAACGGCGGAAACTCAAAGGTCGCCAAAAGGGAGCATAGAGACGGTCAATCTTGGAAGCTGGTACAAATCTGCTCCAATACGGTCATATTTTATGCTTTTTTAATAACGATTACCAGGAGGAAGACTAAGTCAGATTTAAGTCCGGCCATCTCATCTCCACTCTACAAGCAGGACCATCACTACACACACAGCAAAGAAGGAGAAGAGTCATGCGGTGACATCACTCAAGGAAAACTTCGACCTCATCGAGCGGGGGACGTTCCGCTGCATGTCGCGGGCCGCGACGGCCGATCTACAAAAGGAGCGGTGAAGGGTGTCGAGACGGATTCGTCACTGTCCAAACAGGGGCGCCGAGCAGGAGAAGAAGGGGATGGGCACTCGAGGAGTCATGCGTGCGCGCGGAAGACGATTCGCGGAGATTGGAACGGCGACGGTCATCGGATACTCTCGGCCCGGGCGGATGTTTATCCCTCGAATTATGCATGAATCAAGCACACGTTTGATTGTTTAGGGAGTCAGGGGACTACACTGGACTTTGCGGAGGAGAGGGGCCAGAACAAAGCCTAAGGGAGCTACTGATCCTACTAGCCATGGCGAAGGACTTCGATGACAGTCTTGGACACAAAGTATTGTTCCAAGAGCGAAAACTATTGTGCCTGGAGCCCCATCCATAGAACCGAACCCAAGCAGAACCTAAACCCGCTCAGGAAAGCGTTCCTATGGGCCCGAAGCTCTAGGAGTCACAACAGGGATGATCCCACGGTGCGACGCGCTCTCCGATCCGCGCTGCGCAAACACTGCGACTCCGCTTGACAGTCGACGCGCCAAGTGCTGCAGCCGCTTTGACACCTCCCCTGTTTAACATGTGGGAATCCCACAGGAAGCTAGGAAGAAGACAATCGGGTATGACAGTAAAAGTCTTTCTGAAAAGCCCTCCTTGAACGTCGGACCCTGTAACAAGGAAGCATTCTGTAGGTTATTCAGAGATAACATTTGTACGGGGAAGCGCGTCCGCTATCCCCTCACTCAAAAATTAGGCTGAGGCTACAGCAATAGCCACAGGTTCAATCAGGAACGAAAGTGCAATGTCCTGATCTCCCCTGGGATCTCACCGTCTAGCTGATCGCGGCGAGACCCCAGCCGCATGGACCAATTAGGCACATCGCGCTAAATGAACAGCTGGTGAATCTCCGTCAATTCCTCTAGAAGGCCGTTCCCGCGCGACCGTCTCGTCCGAGCGGTGCGATCCGAGTGCGGCAGACGAACAGAGAAAAGCCGAAGGGAGAAGCTACCGTATACCCTGCCTTCCTCCTCAGGTCAAGTAGGAGGAGGAAATATTTCTTTTGGTGCAGCTATGAAAGCTCTCTTCGACAGCACCAAGCGATACCTTCGCTGGTTCACACCGAATCTGCGATGCTCTTCTGGTGCCATAAAACAATGAATAACAAAATAACGGAGTTTATAAATTCGATAATGGAATCCGTGCCCCAAGCCTTCCTGGACGCTCTCTGCTCGAAGCTGGACTTGTCGGACCTCAAGAAGCTGCAGAAGACAAGCAGTCCGTGGTCGTCGACTGCTTCCGGCCACTTCCTTAGACGGAGGAACTTGATCGTGAATCTCGAGGCGAGCTCCGACGGCACCCAAGTTGCGATTCGCATCTCACTCGGAATACCTGACACGGCGGAGTTCCAAAGGTCGTTTCTGACAGAGTATTCGCTTGTGATTTCTGCTCAGATTAAGGACCTCATCGGGCGTTCCAGCGTTCCTTTTGTCTTAGACCCGAGATATGACCGTATTCAAGCAATCATGATAGGGTATCTAATCTTCAATCTGATGGAGAAGATGCCCATCTTGACCTTCAGGAGCAAAGTGATGCCAATGCTTCGATCGCTGGCACACGATTGCACATGCGATGCCTCTATGTTCGAAGCATTTCGCCAACCCCTTGCGGACTGCATCCTCTCCGGACTGAAGACTTGCAGGCAGATAAGCGTCGTCAACGTTGGCAACTACGGAGAGCGGTGCATCGCATTCCTCAGACATCAGATCGACCACGGCCACTTGAAGGTGCTCCGCCTGCGAAGTCAAAGAGCGTGGCCAGATACTCTGAAACCCTCTCTTATCTCCTTCGTCCAGTCTCCAAGTTTTGTGAGCCTCAACGTGATGTGGTGCAACCTGAAGCTGGACATCGATCTGGTCGCCTGCTTTGTGGACCGCTTCTTACGAGGAGATCTCCACGAGGATGCGAGGATCGACGGAAGATTTTTCTCTTCTATGATGTGGCTCAGCGGCCTCCGTCGTGAGTCCATAGTGCAAAGTGTTCCTTATGACTCCGTGGTTTGGAGAGATTATCACCGAATGCAGCTACTACTTGCTTCAAACAACGCCTATCGCACCGGCGTTTACATCCGCCGAATTTAGCTTCCTTTTTGCTTTTGTGCAATAAAACGTCCCTGCTAGAAGTTGTAGAGAGTGGAGAGTGTCGGGGCATAATGGAGACTGCTATAGCTTTAGAGTGAGATCAGGATATTCTGGCACATGTATTCAAACAGTTGAAAGCA
Source organism: Steinernema khuongi (assembly GCA_016648015.1). Classification (NCBI taxonomy): domain Eukaryota; kingdom Metazoa; phylum Nematoda; class Chromadorea; order Rhabditida; family Steinernematidae; genus Steinernema; species Steinernema khuongi. Next base: position 761 of record JADLIF010002344.1, on the reverse strand, counting down.
GCTGAAGAGTGGGTGGGTGCCAACCGATTAAATCATACGGGGCGACGTGAGACACATGTATGTGTCAGGGTTCAAGACGAAAGGATAGAAGTTTTGAAGTATATGGTTAGAGTCAGCCAGGGCCTCAATCTCAGGAAGAAGAGTCCGCTTATTCGGGGATAGAAATGGAGGCAGTGCATCCGAATTCCAACTTGCGTCCCGTCCTTGCTCACATGTATATTGACCATCACGCTCCTCCACATCATTCGATGTCTCGTAGTTTATCTTCAATTCCAACTTTGGAATTCGCCATACTTACGAGATGAACGATGAACATCATCTCCGACCCGAGGGAACCTCGTTTGTGCAACAACTTACTCACTTCCACGCGGTTGGGTGCAGTTTCCGTATGTTTATCGGATGGCATTTTATTCATTCTGGGAAATTGTCGGTTTAGCCAACTAGATCTTCCATCACATGGCAGCTAAGCATACTGTAAGCCTTCTCCCAGGCAGAGCATTTTTGCAGGGGCGAGACGTGGGCCCTCACGTCTCCACCCCTTCACGCAAAAATTGAGCTGTTGACATGGGTCAAAACGGGCCCTAAAGTGCAATGGACCCGGATCTCGCCATGGGTCCGCCGCCTTCTTGGTCGCGGCGAGACCTCAGCCGGTGGATCAGCCACGCAATTAAAGAACTAAAGAAAGCCTACGGTCGGTGGATTCCTCTAGAAGGCCATGCCCGGGCGACCGTCCCGTCCGAGCGGTACGATCCGAGTGCGGC
>JADLIF010002342.1:0-15276 GCA_016648015.1 Steinernema khuongi | reverse complement strand
GGCATCTGGATGCCGCCAGTAAGGAGGATGTACGCCCACTATCGCTTCAATGAGTTGAAGAAGGAGAATCGGCAAACCTTGGAGATATGGAAGGTAAATTACGTTTGTGTGGATCGACGAGGCTACATATTGATACTTTAGTGTGAACTGTGCAAGAAGGAAATTAAGGGACACGGGGGCGGAATGGATTTACTTGCACATCTAGGAACGCATGAGAATATTCCGTGCCCTTGCATTATCGAAGGATGCGATGCTATATTAAGACGGCCTCCTTCCCTACTCTTACATCTGAAGGTACGGATGATGAATATGACTTCGTTTATCTTAAAATCCTTTAGAGCAAGCACGTTCTCCTCGTTGCTTCGTTGAATGCAAAGCAATACTACGCGGTACAGGACTTAACGAAGCAGTTTCGCAAGAAAGCTGAAACGTTTCGCGACAAGTACTTTCCTCCTGAAGCGTTCATTGGCTTTGACCGGAAGAGTCGAAACACGGCGGAAGATCTTGAAGATTCAAAGTGCAGAAAGTGTGGAAAGACTGTGAAGAGCGCTACGTCTCGAAGAACACATGTAGCGGGACACTTGAAGCTGAGCTACGAATGCGTGTTTGAAGGTTGCAGCTACAAAGACGAACCTATTCATTTACCATCTCACTTCACTGTATGTACCTTTGAGATTGTAATACACACTGTAATCTTGTTTTTCTCTTTAATTTTAGCGCAAACATTTTACGAAGGTCGGAGATCTCAACGAGGAGCAGCTCTTCAAGTACAAACAGATCAAGCTGGACTTCGGAAAGATTATGAGGAAGGAGATGCCGAACTACTTCCCATACAAGGAAGAAATTCCAGAAGAATTACTTTGCTGAATTGTTATTGTTGATTTTTACTTTGTTAGAATAGATTTCTGGTCACATGCGGACAGAAACGATGAGCGTTAATACCTTACGAGGGCAATTCCATACCTGACTTTTCTGGGCTGACTTTCCCTTTAAAAGCGAAGCTTCAATGGAGGAGGTCGGTAAACGAACATGTTCCTCAACTAATATGTCTGGATGCTAACGGTGTGTGCTTATACAAGGTAGCTAAACTATTCACATTAGTTGACACTCATCAAGAACTGGTTGTGCGGAGAAGAAGCTTAACGATGTACAGCATTGTCAACGATCTCAAACTTCAATCTTTGTTTTATGTAAAGTAGGCAGGCGTGTCTCTACCATTAGGACTTTTGAGCAAGCTTCTTCAGTACCCCTTGACACACGTCTGCTTCCGAGTCAACGCACAACGTCCACAACTCAGTCGGCAGTTCTCGTTCATCCACAGTGGATTCCGTGTGCACTCGCCCAGCGTCGTCCAAGTCCTGCAGAAGCCGTGACGATCGGCGCAGTCTAGAAGTAGATCCGCTCGGGAGAGCTTCTCCAAGATAGACCTACCAACGCTGAGGTCGTAGTTGGGCTGGCAGATTCCACAAGAAGCCTTGCACCACTCCCTCATGTAGGCTTCGTTCTTCTGACACTCTCCGTTCTCCTTCCAAATCGCGCAGCACTCATTCTCGTTGAAGCAACTCTGCAACTACGGTAGCCCTTTATGGTCTCAGAAGGCATGCCTACCGTAGTCTTTTGTCTGTTAGGTTTGTACAAGTTGGCGAAGGAATTGGTCCTTGTCTGAAATCTCTGGTCTTATAGATGCCTTTAAACAGGCTTCTACCGTAACCGTAGTTCGTCTCGTAGTGGTCGCGCATCGCCCTTCGTTACAGTGTCCACTAAGACAGCCTCTGTCGCCATAGCTGGTGCATGCTGCTCCATCTCGGAGCTTGGGGGCGCAGCGACGAAGGCCCCGGGAGATATCGCAGAAGAGATATCTGGAGAAGTAGGCGATGTGGAATGTTTCTACAGTAAGCGATTCGGATGTTTGATAAGAGTAACGGTATCCCATAAATCATGTGACATAAAAAGGAAAAAGAGGGCCTTTTGATCATTCAAATCTAGGGCAGTAAGGACTTCCGATTACCGTATACCTGGACTGGCACTCATTGTCAGAGCTGGTCCTAGCGCAGCTTGGCCTATCCGCGTACTCGTAGAGTTCATCGGTATACGCGTTGGAGAGTCCATCGAGGTTCCGGAAGGGGGAGAACGGATGCATTGGATACCGCTCCGAGTGCTCCACAGAACTACAGTTCTCGTTGCCCGTGGAGGGGTACTGTAGCTCCCGCTGCTGTCTTGTCTGATGGCGACGTCTCCACTCCTCCCAGATGAGGTCGACGAAGGCGTGGTGAAGGAGGAACAGCGGGTCGTTGGCGGAGGTCGGAGGACTGAACATGTCCCCTCCCACCCAAACATGGACGTTCCCGTGGGTGTATTCCAGGCAGGACCAGTCCGTGGTCTGCGAGCAGGACTCCTGAGGCGCTGTGTAAGCCATGACGCGCTCCACGGAGGTTTGTCCCAGGACGGCGTCGATGTCCGCCTCCATGAAAAGTCGACCTTGGCGTCCTGGCTGTCGGCGTAGCGGTCGTCGTGCTTCTACCGTAATCCAGTTTGAGAAGAGACCTCCGGCGACGTAGCCAGAGCGCGCGTCGGTTGACCCAACGAAGTCGTCGGAGAAGAGGACCGATTCCTCTGGGTTCTGCAGGCACTCGTCCATCGTGGAGTCCCAGTAGGGAAGCGCGACGGAGGGGTCTTCGACGCGAAGAGCGATCTCCACTCTGAAGTAGAACTGATTGATACGTTTTTAGCAAAGTTTAGATTCCAAGATCTACCCAGCACTATGCTCCAGGTACCAGATTCACGATGAGCGTACCTCTTGAGGAACTCCCTGTGCCAAGGGAGAAACGCGGGTCCTGAGTGGGCGCCTCCACTTCTCTCAGAATCCGCATGGTCTTCCACGAACTGATCGAAGACCCCTTTGGTCTTGAGACGATTCAGGGCCGCGTGGAAACGGCTCCGCTCGGAGTCAGTCATCTGGCGGTACTCCTTTCGCACCACTCGGCCGAGAACAGATCCATCGGAGGCGACGCAGCCTGCCCGTTGGGAATAAGTGCCTGAAGGAGATGCTCTCTACATTTCCTCCTTCCTTTCTTTCGGGAAAAGTTAGCCGTAATCTGTTTTTGTTCACTTTCGGGTGATGAAATCTGACCTAAACTGATTCCGAAAACGCGAAAACATACCCTTCAAGAAGGGGCAGAGACATTTGATGTCCATACACTGAAAGGGATCCGACTTGTTCCTCACGAGAAAAGAATCCTCGAGCTCCACAGCCTCTGTTGTGGAGCCCGCAGAGGTCGTCGCGGGACGCACGAAAGCCGCATTGTTCGGAGACTGGAATTCATGATTCGTTTCGATGTGGAAGAGGTCGGGAGAAGGAGCGACTTCGACGGTCACCGAATGCCCGGACATGGCTGGAATGGGTTACGGTAGAACGGCCTATAGGGAATATCTCCTACAGACGGAAGATGAAGACGAGGAGGAGTGGTGGGACGAGGACTGAGATGAGGAGTGGTGCTGCGAGAAGGATCCATCTGAACCTCGGGAGACTGAAGAAGAGGAAGAAGAAGTGGCGGATGAGGAAGAAGACTGCGACGATTGGGACTGCTGGAAGGAGAAGTGGTGATGCCTCTGGAAGTAGAACTTGTTTAGAATAAGAAGAACAAAGTGAGGTTTCACCCTGCGAACATTGGCGTCCCAAGTGTGCAGTTGCTGACAGACGACACGAGCGGCGGCAGAAGGCGCTCGTTGGCAGGAGGAGTCCGCACAAGAAGGACCCACGAGGAGACCGAGGAGCAGGAGGCAGAGGCCGGAGGGCCTTCGGGAAGACAGGCCGCCAGGCATGAGGACTGCGGACGGACGTCAAAGTCCGACTTTAAGCGCGTCGAGAGGTTTTTTGCGACGCTCATCTCGGCGGTGACTCACCGCCGCCTGTCATAACCCTCAGGCGTCGTCTGTCGCCCGTGGGTGGGGGAGAAGCTCCGAGGGTCTCCAGCAGAGCCTATTAGTTTGCACATGATCTTGTGATCGGTCAAAGAGGAACTTTTCATCTCCAAAGGACCCAAGAAGATTAACACTTCTAATGGATGCTCCTGAGCTGTGAATACCAAGAGCATTGAAGAGCTCTCATTTTTCCCTGAAGCGCCGAACTTTCTTCGTAAATTCCTGAGGGATGAAAGTCGGTCTTGTGGCCCTATAGCGTATGAAGCGCCACTCCCCGAAGAAGGAGAGCGGTCATTTCTAAGGGCGCTGCTTGATCTACCCCAAAGCATCCACTTCTAACATCCTGGATATCTCCCTGAAGCATCTCACTGGGGAGCACAACCTGCGTGGCCGAGCTTCGGGATAACATCCGAGCATCCAGTTTAAGGGGACAGAGAAGAACATGCGACCTATACAAGATGGGTGGGTTGCCATGGAGACATGGCGCCGGCGTCGACCCGCGTCCGCACTCAATCTTTAGCGGTCTGTTTTAAGAACGATGGGAGAACCCAGCACCAGCTCCGGCATCATCGAAGAAGTGCTTGGCGTTTACAACGGTTTCGTCTTCAAGGACGACTCACTGGGACCCGTCTTCTGTAAGCCCAAGCTGATCCCCCTGAAGTCGGTCACTCTTGAGAAGCTCCAGGACATGCAGCAGATGGCCGTGGACGTGAGGAAGACGCCTAGTCCCGAGCCGGTGAGTCTCCTCTGCCCATGTGTGTACTGGATCGTCCGTTCTAGGAAAGCGATCAGCCATCGACGTCGAAGGCGCCGACGGAAACGAACATTTGGGCGGCGGACGAGTGACTCTTGTGACGGTGGACTCTTTCTTGCGTTTCTAATGGAATAAAATTGGGACTTTTGGTGGCGACTCGTGCTTGAATACATCTATTTATTCACGGAATAATTAGGACATATAGTTATTTACAGCATCGTTACAGGACATTAGTAATAAAATATCAGTATCGGCGGTATCGGGTTCCTTCATACTGGCAGCAGTCGAAACAAGCGGGTCTCTCCTGGTAATGCCACCTCTCACAGCTGTCCCAGGAAGGAGCGTGAAAATGACGCTGAGCCCTCGGGAAGCGTTCGATCCAGGAATCGCGGAATCTCTTCGTGTCGGGACGGCGGTACGGGCTACTTTGGATCTTTACAGGTGTGCGCTCTTTGGGACGACCGGAGTGAGGTCGACGCTCTCGGGATTCAGAGCTCTTGGCGGAAGGGGCTTTAGGGATAGAGACGGCCTTCTTGCGCCTATCAGACGCGGCGGACTTCTTCGGAACGACCGTCAGAGGTGTCTTCTTCCGTTCCTCTACCTTTCGGATCGAGGCGATTGCAGCTTCTCGAAGTAGCCTTTCCTCCTCCTCGGCGCGCTTCTCCACTTGACGCTTCGCACAGAAGGCGTCCAGGGCGCTCAGCGAGTAGAAGACGAACTCCTCGTGGGCGATGGAGTCGCAATCGAGGTCGTTCATGCAGCGGCTACGATCGTCCTCGCAGTCCTCGAAGTAGTATCCAATGCAGATGGAGCAGTAGGTGGCACGGCAGCATGCGAGCACGTACCCAGCTACTTGGTTGCAGTTGAAGCAGGGGGTTTTGAAGGCTGTCATCGTGGATCCACGTGAGCGTTGTTCAAGTAGCTCACGCAAAGTGGCGTCTTATAAGTATGCGCATACAGGGTCCCGGAAAGTACTGTTATACATAAAAACAACAATATTATTTAACAGAACGCGCGACAAATAACCTCCTTGAGCTTAAAAATACATCGATTCTCTTCCGGAAGCATCCCAAAAAATCGGCGCATGCTAGTCCTTGCTTCACGCCTTGATTTCACGCCATGTGCTTCTGTAGTATCACGTGGCCTCTTGTTTCTGCAGATTCACATGGCCTAAAACTGGCAGAGAGAAGGAATTTGGCTAACGTTCCATTTAAGACAATGGAGTAAGATGGCCAATTTTCAGGGATGGCCGTTTCGGGAAGCAGTTTTCCGCGCGTCGACTGAACCACACAACCACGTCAAAAAGCCACAAAGAGCTCTGCAGCGGTTGTGACAAGCGGTAGTGCAAAGAACGAAAATGCGCAAATGAATCGAATTTTGGCACGTAGCAGAAGTTTCCACACTCTGTAGTGTGGACACATAGCGATGCTAATGCTGAGTGTTGTTTCCACCAAAAGTGACAAGTTATAGACGTCGATTACGGCTCTTTGTTCCTCTCGAGACATAACCGTTGGTACAAGAAGGGAAACGGTGGGGTTGAGAATTCGCACTAAATACACCAAACATGTTCCATTATTACCGGGGCGAGGACAAAGATGAATGTAAACGATGAGAAGATATTGCTGGTTGGACCACCCACATCGATAAAAAATAAAACAAGCAGTTAACATAAGTTTAGCCCTTGATCTGTTCGTAGTCAGTGAAGACAATTTAGAAAGAAGGTTACGGTTATCTGGAAGCAAAGATTTCCATCGGCCCCGAAACTACCTAGATTTTTCTGTCGCTTCAAAAGCCTTTGACGCGATTTTCTTGGCTTTTGAGTCGAGTCGAGGTCACTGCCTGGAACTGAAATCAAGGTGCTATTTTGAATATTTGCTCTAGCGTGCTGTAGATAACACGCTCCTTTGGATGAGGTGCACCAGGCGTTCTGTGAGAACTTATAGATGTTTCTACGCATCACACTATTTAATCTTCACTCTGTAGTTCCCAAATGGCGACGAATATATGTAGTTGTGTACAAATATGATGCACGCCAAGTTACGTATGATCCTTCTAATCTTCGAAAGTGGCGGGACAGCAGAAAGCCACAAAGCTTTCCATCGGACAGCAAACGGGACTCTCGCCCGCGTACTCCACGAGCTGCTCCTCCTGGGGACAGCAAACTGCCTTTCCACCCTTCATATCAACTCTTTGCTCCTGGGCAGGGCACGAAATATCGTCGATGCCATGCTCTTGTGGGGCTAGAATTGGTAAAAGTAGGACAGAGAGTGGAAGAGAGGGAACTCACAAACACAGTTGGCGATCTCAGGTCCTACGAAGATGCAGTAATCGGCCTGAAATGGAAGAATCTGAGTAGTACAGGGACACTTGATCTTCGTACAATCTGTGTCAGAAGGTCGCAGTCGCCAATTTCCGGTTCGCAGGGCTTCGCCAAGAGATCGGTCACTAAAAGCCTCATGTTTAGGCTCTTTTCCTTTTCCAACTTATACCATTGACCATCGAGGGCAGCGCACAGCGTGCGCTGTCAGTGTTGGTGGTGAGAAGGTAGTCCTTCACTTGGGAGAACATCGACGCTTTGAAGCGGCTGAACCTAGTTAAGAGGGAACATGTCATCCCTTCCTCGTCCGTGTCGATACGGTATCCGACCTTCTTCTGGTCGAAGGCCATCATGGTGCACTCATGTATGGACAATACGGCTGTTTCAGGTCCAAACTCACCAACGAAATTCGCTCCAAGGAGCGTATACCGAATGGGCGCGCTATATACCTAAAAGCACTGGTTGGTTCTCGAGCTTGGGAGGCTTGGTTCTACCAACTGAGAAGCTAGGATTGAAAGGCAGATTAAGCAGAGGAGAAAGCTGCGCGCAAGCATCGAGGTAACAAATCTAACGTCTACAATGTTTCTCTGCAAAATTTCGCTCTAGAGCATGGCAACTGCCCGTGCGTTGGCAACAAAGTGCCTAGAAGGTGTTACACTCCCCCTGTCGTCGTTAATTTAACGGCTTCTGCGCAAGGCGCTGCCGACATGTTGTGTGTGCATATAGTGGTGATTTCCTCCTTGAGGTCAGAAAGGAAGATTGGCTTTACAATGCCAACACCAAACATCGCAAAAGGCACTTTTCTCCTAAGAGAACAAAAGAACTACTGGATTTCTCCAGTCCAGTGATGAAGCTAACTCGCACGATCTTTGTCAGATGATTGCAGTCGCCTTGTTCTGGTTTACAGGGTACGTCAAGAATCCTATGTGTAAAGAGGTGCTACGTCCTCTCCTTGACATTATTAGTATGGAATCTACGGTATTTATGCTTATATATGAGTTGTCCAAAAAGTGAACCAAAAAGTTGTCATAAACCAACGAAGTTGAGGTCTCCAAGCATTTAGGGACTTTTACACCCACAGAAGCTTACAGCATGAAGAGAACTATATCTCCAACTTTTTTCGGTAAGCATCTAGGGATACAAAGTTGCGTAAAAGGAGATAGATAATGGAGATGTTTCGTATGCCCCTGTTAACATGAAACCAACGGGTTTCCTTCTCTTCACCATAGAATGCATCCACGGACAACCAATTACTTAGAAAACTAGCGTTTATTCGAATTAAAATAAATAGAATTCATAACATGTGCAGAGCGGTGCGGAACTGCTCTGGCCTGATGTGCAACTCGGAGAGGACGCGGTCGTCGGGCACTGGGATCCAGTGATACCGGTTCGGGTCGATCAGATTTGACTTGAGCTGGGAGCGCTTGTGCTGGCACAGGAGCCGCACTCGCAGTCCGTGGGCGAGACTCTCCACAGGGCTGGGAAGACAGGAGACTGCGAGCAAGGAGCTGGGCGCCTCCAGGACGTTGGGACCGTCCTCGATGAGGTGCTGAGGGGTTGGATAGGGGACCAGGCGTGATAGGGAGCACTTACCCTGTAGCACTTGGAGACGACCATGGGGAAGAAGTACTCGAAGCCGAATTCCACTGTTGGGAATGCGTCCGCAGTGGTGAGAAGTTGCTCGTCGGTCTTGACGCTTCGGTGGACGAGGACTTCTGTCCGCGTCCTAAGAAGGAAGTCGTTTATAAAGCATAGGATAGACTATAGGAAAGTTGGAGATTTTGGGTGGGCGTCCTTGGGAATTAGGCGTGGCGCACTGCTGTCGTGCCAATTTGAGTTCTTTTGACTTTGGATAAGGCTTGTGTTCACTTGGTAAAGAGGCCCGATTGTGTACAGGGCAAGGAGGTCAGGGAAATTCTGTGGACGTTCCACTTACATATCCATGCTGCGTTTGATGATGACAAACTCGATGAAGAGGCCCGGTTGGTTCTCGTTGGTGACCTGGATGGGTTTGTAGAGGCTCGGCTCAGCAAGGCTTTGTCGCCATTTTCGGTAGCGCACTGCTTCGTCGATTATTCTCAGGACGTCGCTTGACCTGAGTGGAGTATGCAGTTAGCCTGCGTCTTTGTGGGCTATGTTTTAGAGAATTGCAGAGCGTATTTAGCCATGCTCTTGGCAACATTGAGTCTTTCGCAAAAACAGAATGCTCCAGGCTATAAGAAATTTTTTCTTAATCTCTCTGGAACTGGGCCAAATCAGAAGTAGGCTGTCCATTCAATCAGAAAATCTGTGACTTGTCCTCTTCTGGTTCTCTTTCTTTGTTCCTGCCCCCGTTTACCTGAGCTGCACCTCCTTCTTCCTGAGTTGTTCAATGTTGTACCAGGCGGCGGCCAGAGACTCCTCGTCCGGTTCCGTCTTCAGCGCTCCCTCTGAACAAAAGCCCTCGAAGTCATGTCCCTTTCTCACTCCGTTTACCCGAAATGGAGCACGAGTAGACGAAGCGATACCACCCGGAGCCCTTGACCTGGACGCAGATTAGTTCATCGGCTGAGCAGCTGAATCCGGATTCTTCGTGGAGTTCGCGCCGCACCGCATGCTGCAACGCGGCGTTAATGTAAGAGTCAAAGACGCACCGCTCACCTCAATCGTCTCGCCAGGCTCCACGCGGCCAGCTGGGAGATACCATCTGCAAACGATTTATGACGTCGAAGAAAGGGGAAGGGAGAGATTAGGCGCGATTAGCGGCGCGCCTTTGTTCGGAATGCTCTTTTGGTCGCCTGTTGAGCGGATGGACGGCGATTAGAGCAGAACGAGAGGCGCGCCCCTTTGGCGCCTCGGACCTTTGTGTCTTAGGCACAAAATTGGAAAAACAGAAGCGGAGAAAAGTGGCTTCCAAGAGTGCGGCTCATAGCTGGTTTAATTAATGGCACGATTTTAGCACGTACTCATAGTTCAGTGGTTTTCAAAAGCATCTAAGTAGGACTAGGGGTAGTCGAGAGAGGTACTCTCTGTTTAGGCCTATCACTACGGCTTATGCTTGTGGTTTTCTGTCTTTACAATAGCAAGTGGCGCTAATGTCCTTAGACTGAAGCTGTGGAGATCTTGGAGTAACCTTATGCGTAGATTTCGGATACCCTAGACCTTTCCAAAAAGCCCGTTACTGTATGTTCAAACATACATCGGCTTGCTGTTAAGGCCATTCAGGGCCTATTCTCCTGTTATAAATGAATTCCCTAAGATCTACTGCACCCCCGACTTCTTTCTTCTTCTCCGCTCATCACCCTCCGTGGTTTTCTGCACCTTATTGTTCGTATAGGGCCGTCCTTTGTTAGCTCCCGATAAGCATACAAAGAACGTCCACTTACTTGCCCCGACAGCTCTTCTTGGCCTCCTGCACGAGCAGAACTTCGAGCTCGCTGCCGCATTCCGCCTCCCGGAGCACCACTCCACAGGCGATGTAGGTGATGTTGTCCAGCAGACGGACCCAGCGACATTCTGAAACGAACTTCAGAGTCACATTCAGAGTTGTAATGGTGGAGGTTCAAAGAAATGAGGGTTGGAACTTTAAATCGTGTGGAATTCGAAACCGCAGAGCTTCATTCCTCATCCCTCACCTGCAGCCTTCTTGTAATTCATCACCCTCCTTCATCCAAATAATCGCCGTCAACACCTTTCGGAGGGCCAGCTGATCACACAGGCCTTGCCAGTGCCAGGCACCTTTCGTCATTTTGTTTATCACGACCGCAGGCGCAACAATTTGAGTCCGAGGCTTGTGTCCCTTGGATGAGGATTACGTTTACAGAGCGGCTTGTTATTGGTTTCTGAGAAGTGGTTTAAGGGCAATTAGGCAATTGAAAAAAGTCGAAAACCTGACTACAGAGTCATTTGTTTCTGTATTTCCAAAGAAGTCTTACATTTTGACCTTCAAAGCCATGGGTGGGCAACCAAAAGTTCTAGTTTTCGGTCCTGATTTTCTATTTGTTGATCGCCGACTGTTCATCGCTATTTATAATGCGTGTTTTCGCCATTTTTATGTGTTTTTGGTTCCCTAACGTTGCTTGCACTTACAATGTTTAAAAAGAGCAAAAGTCAGAGAGAATTAGACACCTTTTAGGCTCAAGCATAAAAAGGCGAAATCACACTTAATATTTTACACCCATGTGGCTGCACTCCAAGGCGACAGAACTGCAAGATGGAAACACAGTGGACTAACTTAAAGTCTCCGACTTCCCCCTCCGCCCAAAGAAAACACTCACTTCCAAGCTGCATGTCGACGGGGCGTGTAGGCTTCTTCGTCGGCGTCTTGGCCTCAGGCTCCTGGACTCCATCGCCGGCGGAGGGCGCTTCGGCCTTCTCGACGCTCTCCTCGGAGGTCATCGCGGCTGCAAGTGTCCGCGTGGAGAAGCGAGGCCGCGAGGTCCAATTACGATAATGCACCGCGACGCCGGAGGCAAACGAGTTAATTGGGTGTAATTCGATAGAGACGGGGCCGGGGTGATTGTGGTCAAGGGAGGCAGTGTTGATTTGGGCGATGAGGAGACAATGGCGCGTGAGGATAGGATGACGAAATCATCGGAGAGGGCTACGTCGTCACGTCCAGGGGAAACCGGTCTGCAGCCATGTTGGCAAGAGCCTGACGGAAGCAGAGGCGCGGTAAATCGCCGAAAAGTTCATTGGACGACGTTCCTAACAAGGAGAACAACGTGGCGGCGTGATAGAAACGGCTGATGTGCTGACAACCGCTGGTTTCCCGCCAAAATTGTGGAATGAGACAGCGGCAGACAGCTGTTTTGAGAGAGAGAGAGAGAGCGAGACGTGGGAAGCGGCGCGCGGCCAGACATAGACATAGACAGAGTTTCTAGCCGAGGTTTGTCAAACGATTTGCGCGAGAAAGGAAACAACGCAGCTACTCGTTCCAGTATTAGTTTGTGGAATTTATTGGATATTTCCCTTCTTGGAAGGAAGGATCCGATCCTCAATATTGGAGCCAATATCGACAGAAATTGCAAGTACAAAGGAGACCTTTGCGGACAAAGGCCTTTGAGCTAAATCTACCTTTAAGAATGTGCCCTCCAAAGACGTTATCTTAGCGTACACGATTACATCAACACAAGAATCCGATCGTCAATGACGGAACTGTTTACACTCCGTGAGTGAAATGGGCGCCAATTATAAACTATCGTCGGGATCTTGGCGTACGCCTCTGACAGAACATGTCTCTTTTACGACATTACGTCTTCTAGGGTTGGCGCCTGAAATCTACGATGGTCTTAGAATATCCATAAAATTTCCTCTACACCCTAGGACATGGAGTAAGAAATATAATATTCCAGGTTCATATCGACATCTTCTTCCAATGACTAATTCACACAGGCACGGGACACATTACGGGTTTGGAAAGGAAATGGCGACCGCGACCGACGCGCTCTGTTTGTTGTCAAGGTAGAAAAAACGGACCAATGATGGATGGCGCTGATTACGTCGGCTGTGGATGGCCATGTCCACTGGCGTCGGTGACTAATGGAGGGATCAGCGCGTAAAAACAATCTCGTTTGTCAGTGAATACCTACTGAGGACCAGAGACGGAGGGATGATTATGGCCCTAATCTGCATGAAAAATTTGAAAACGGCGTTTTGTTCCTGTTACTGATTTTTTGGACGTATTGTCCTCATCAGGACACCACTGGGGAGAGTCAGCCTTTACTACTGCAACATACTCCTTGTCAGAGGGAATGCGTCATCGCTCTAAAATGCATATGTTTGCCAGCAGTAAAAGGAACCCTAAAATTGTGTCGTTCCTATGCATCGCCCTTGAATGGACCCAATTGAATAGGATAAATTACGGTAACCGTGTCATTGAAAATCGCTGAGAAAACCATCAGGGACGAACGTGACTTTTATTGGCTAAAGGAGCCAGCGTAGTCCGCAAACCCGACAAATGGCGCCCATGATTGAGATAAGAGTGAGATTTTATACGCCTTTGCGTAAAATCGTGATTGACGGCTGCCAGTGAGAGAGTTTCGCCGGAAGTGGTGAACCGTCAAAGTGCAATCTTTGTCAGGAAAATATCTCACTATATGCCTTGTGGCTTCGTAAGTGCAGAACTGCAGAAAGAGCTGCGAAGATTCAATCGTAAAATTGTAAAAATTATTATCTTGGATATGACCGTCGATAAAAAGAAAAACTCAAATACGGGAGAGAGAAAGAGACTTTAAGGAGCGCATAAATTTTTTTTTTAATTTTTTTTTCAAAATTTTTTTGGGCACCCTAACCCGAAAAATTCGACTAAAATTCAAAATTCTTTGCGTTAAAAGTGACTAAAAATAGAACAAATCGTAACACTGGAGAAAAATCTCCTAAACAATTGTTACAAGATTCCTGTGGCGAATTAAATTTTACTCGAACCCGGTACTGGAACCGGACATCTCTTATAATAACCCATAGAAAGAGAGATATCGTCAGGGGTCAAGCGTCGAAAAATCTTTTTGCCTTTAGCGGTCAAACGTAGGAACTGCATTTTTTAAATGAGGTAACGAATGCCCTCCAATTCAGAAAATGGTAGTTTTAGGATTCTGCAGGGATAACGGCCTCAGGCAAAAAGAGCCAAAGTGGGGAGAGCGGAAATGTGCACCTTGGAGGTTCGCCGAAAACGATCCAATCAACTTCCGCCCCAAAAACTACTCGTCCAGCACACGGTCGCCGCCGTAAAGAGGGTCGCTCAGCTGGCTCTCGAGGCGGACAGTGTTGTCGTCGGCGGTCGTAAAATAGTTATTGGGACTCGGCCACCGCCTCCTCAGGAGCGCGTTACACACCCGTGCGGCGCATGCAGCTGGTGGCCGCTGGCCGGCCACTTAGGGGCGCCGCCTTTGTGTTTTCTTAGTGAGATTTGCTGCAAAAGACGACACTTGAGGGGCGAACGGCGGCGACGCCGGATCGATTGTCTCCGGTTTCGGCCTCTTCAAGGGACGCGCGATGGCTCTTGGAAGTGGTTGAGGGGTTAGGGAGCCGGGTGGACGACTGGACAATGGGGATTATGCGGATGGACGACATGGGACGGAGATAAACAATCGGAGTGCACATTAGGGTGTTGGAAGTTGAGGAGGGCGGACGGAAAGCCAAAGGGGTTGACCTTGCCTTGACATGACCATGTCCCTATACTGTATCAAAGGTAGGGAAAAAGACCTCAAAACAGGAAAACACAGGTGTATGAGCTGAGGGTCGGACATTGAGATGCAAAATTGAGGAAGTCAAGAAAGGACCGAGTCCAAGAACCGTAAGTTTTGTTAGTTTGATGGATCTGCCAGAAAGCGATGAAAATCAGGGAAGAAAAAGGAAACTTTGACCTGGATAGGTTAACCCCGAGGCGATCTAAAACTTCCTGCATCTGTAACCCAAACTGTAAGTACTTTTGTGCTGCACAAGTATGACCATAAACGTGCCCATTAGGACGTATCGGGCCTGTCCGAGAAGAACGTCATTGTATTGGTTAGAGCACGAACATTGATCTAAAAACGGCAACGATCATATCCCGTTCCTGCATCGATGCACTGAAGCGAATAGGGAATGAATGGTAACTTCGTTTATTCCATGCATAATTGAATGACAGAGAGATGGACGCCCAAGGGCGGATCCGTGGGAGCGCATTATTTAGAGCAGCCGTTCGACGCGGAAGCAGAGGAGAGATTGGGGCGAATTTGGTGCCGTCGGAGACCATGAAGAAGACGCCTTGGACCAATTTGTGTCCGTCTGTGGGCCTCTGGAAGAAGAAGGACATGCGAACTAGGAAGAAGAAACCAGAGAAACGTCAAGGAGGAAGTATCGTTTGAGGAAATACGCTGACAAGAAACACACGCGAAGGGCTATGATTAGCCCTTCCGTACTCCAAAGCTTCGATTTTCGTTTTTTTCAAGCGTCTTCGTATCTTCCCGAAACCATCAATGGTTTCCTAGTCAGTGTGTGGAGAAAGAAAGAGCTCAAGAAGGCCAGGAGGTAGAATCTGATGCTCTCCTGGCAGAACCACGGAGATGTCCGATACCAGCAGACAACCAAACCGGCGATCAACGCTTGCTCCTAGCTCTCCATCACGCCGTATGCCTGAAAAGGACCGCTGTCTGCTACTGATAACCCCATCCTCTACTTATCGGAAATCTGGTCACATGCGGTCAAAACTCTCCACTGCATGCTGCAGTGGCGTGGCGCTAAACTGTAGCGGAGTAAATCTCCGCACTCCAGTCCTTTCCGATCAGAGGATTAACACCTCCGCCACAACATAATTGCCTGCCGG
>JADLIF010002340.1:0-11024 GCA_016648015.1 Steinernema khuongi | reverse complement strand
TAATGTTTAGTGCTACTCTGGATGCGTGCAAGTTCTCTGAATACTTCTACGAGGCACCTATCTTCACTATACCTGGTAGAACATTTCCTGTTGAGATCCTCTACACGAAGGAACCCGAAAGCGACTACCTCGAAGCGGCGCACACAACGGCCATGCAGATCCACTTAACCGAACCACCAGGAGACATTCTCGTCTTCTTGACCGGCCAGGAGGAGATCGATACATCGTGCCAAGTTTTGTATGAGCGGATGAAGAGGCTCGGAAGCGACGCACCTGAGCTAATCGTGTTGCCCGTCTACAGCGCTCTGCCAAGTGAGATGCAAACGAGGATCTTTGAGCCGGCGCCTAGAGGAAGTCGCAAGGTTGTTATTGCGACGAACATTGCTGAGACTTCCCTGACCATCGATGGAATCTACTACGTGGTTGACCCAGGATTCGTGAAGCAGAAGATCTACAATGCGAAAAGTGGAATAGACTCCCTAGTCGTCACACCCATCTCACAGGCAGCGGCTAAGCAACGTGCCGGGCGTGCTGGTCGCACTGGTCCTGGAAAGTGTTACCGCCTCTACACGGAGAGGGCATACCGCGACGAGATGTTACCCACGCCAGTACCGGAAATTCAACGAACAAACTTGGCACTTACGCTTCTACAACTGAAGTCGATGGGCATCAATGATCTTCTGGACTTCGACTTCATGGATGCTCCCCCGGTTGAGTCCGTGGTCAGCGCCCTCTCCTCACTTCACACACTTTCTGCCCTTGACGACGACGGACTTCTGACAACACTCGGACGCAGGATGGCCGAGTTCCCACTGGACCCGACACTTGCAAAGCTATTGATTAAGTCCGTGGATCTGGACTGTTCTGAAGAAGTGCTGACGATTGTATCGATGCTCTCCATCCAGGATCCGTTCTACCGACCGAAGGACAAACAAGAGTTGGCCGACCAGAAGAAGTCAAGATTCCATCAGGCGGAAGGCGATCACTGTACATTGCTTGCAGTGTACAATTCATGGAAGCACCACCACTTTAACCAAACGTGGTGTTTCGAGAACTTCGTGCAGTTCCGCCAGATGAAACGGGCTCAGGTATGGTTTCGTAGTTTTTTGAGATTCTAATTCTTCTTTCTAGGACATCCGCAAACAGTTGTTGGGTATCATGGACCGGCACAAGTTGAACGTTGTGAGCTGTGGAAGAGACATGCAGAGGGTCCAGAAGGCCATCTGCTCTGGATACTTCCGTAATGCCGCGAAGCGTGATCCACAAGAAGGATACAGAACACTCGTGGGCGGGCAGAACGTGTATATCCACCCATCCAGTTCGCTGTCCCAGCACCAGCCCGAGTGGGTCGTCTACCACGAGCTGGTTATGACGACTAAGGAGTACATGCGCCAGGTAAGTGGAGACGGAGAAGTTCGAAAATGTAACAACTGATGTTTTAGGTGACCCTGGTTGATCCGAAATGGCTAATCGAATTTGCGCCATCTTTCTACAAAATGGGAGATTCCACGAAGCTGTCGGCGCTCAAGAAGAATCAGAAGATTGATCCCCTCTTCAACAAGTTCGAGGACCCGAATGCTTGGCGTATTACCCGCCTCAAGAAGAAGGTCTACAACCCGAATCGTTGAGATTATGGACTACCTCGTTTGTTATTTATTGTTTTGTGGTTATGATCTGACCAGAATGAAACATGTGTTGTCGTGATCTGCATTTTACCGCCGAAGATGGGAGAAAGAAGTCTTTACACATATGCTTCAGAGGGCGATGTTTAAATTCAGTTTATTAGTTATAAGTGTTGGTATTACAAAACAGTACACACGTTAATATCTTGACCCGCGAGAGATTTCGTTTTTTTACGCCCGCGAGCCCAACGTTCTATCTCATTCTCGCTTTCTCTGAATCTGAATCTTTCAACCACACAACAAAGTCTGGCTTTAAGGAGACATAAATTCCGATAGACGACACGAGAAAGAAGAACATTGACCACTTGCAATCTGATGGTAGGGGTTAGCTTGTATTCTCATGCGCTACAAAAGCTGTCCTAGGTGAAGGAAATGGAAGTAGGAGTAACGCCCTGGAGGAGAGCCCTCAATCACCAAATCATCACCAAACTCAACCGGAGGAGCAAGAAGGTCATAATGAAGGCGATGATGAGCAGCCAACAACAGTGATTTCAATAGAAGACACACGACAGGTGAGCAATGATGACTTAGAACCTAATGGTAGGAGTTAGCTTGTATACTCGTGTGTTACAAAAACTGTCCTAGAACAAAGAAATGCGAAAGAGAGTAACGCTCAAGAGGTGAGCCCAGCTGCAGATAACCGTCAGATAGAACCCGCGGAGCAATAAGGTTCTAGTGAAAGACGACGAGGAGAGTGAATGAAGATATAGCCCTGCCACGAACGCTCACACTACACAAAGTCAAGAAGAACCAAGTCATCGTGAAGACGAGCAGGCGAACCAAGTAGCTGAACAACAGAAGAGCTTGGTCGCGAGCATTCAAGACTCCGTTCATAGCATTCGTGAACGAATCCGAGGGATGGAGCCTGGCGCAGCGCGAGCTTTTGCAATGACAGTCTTCTTCGCGCTCTACCGAGGGTACAAGTGGGCGGCGATCGTCACAAGCGCACTGCTTGGAGTGATACAAGGAGCCATCGAAGTGCTGAAGAGCCCGCCAACTCTTGCATGTGGACTTCCGTGCCTCAAAAGGGCATACTACGAAGACGGATGAAGTTCACCGAAACCGATAAAGAATTCAAGAAATGGAGCCGGGCGCAGGACGAGCATTTGCAATGGCAGCCTTCTTCTTCCTCGAGTCCTACCGAGTCCTACGACCACCCAAAATAGGAATATCACAGTTTAATGCGTGTTGTCTCAAATATTGAATTGAATGTTCGAATAAATTCGATCAGATTGGGTTCGATTTGCCATTTTGCCCCTAGCTGTTTGCGAATAAGATCTACATGTCACCGAACTCTTTACACATATGCTTCAAAGGGTGATGTTTAAATTCTGTTTATTAGTTATAGTGTCGGTAATCACAAACGAGTGCACACGTTAATATCTTAGATGACCCGCGAGAGATTTCGTTTTTTGCGCCCGCGAGCCCGATTTCACCAGATCCAACTTCCTATCGCATTCACGCTTTTCCATTTCCAAGATTTCGTACCTGAAACGAGATGTGATCACCCTCCGCAAAGCCATGGTCCGTGAAACATGGAAACCCAGCCAGCGTGAAGATAGGGCAAGCGATAGGAGCAGGAGAGGCTTTATGGCTATGTACAAGTGTACAAAAGGAAGGAACTGTGAATCATCCCAAAGAGTACGCGTCAAGCGGAGTTTCGGGGCAAGAGTGAGCTGACCTGCGCGCACTCTCCATGTGTTCTTTCGTGAGCTGCTCGACGATAAAGGACAACTCGCGGATTCGGGAGTTTTGCTTTAGGGTCGTGTTTTCAAGTTCCAGGTTCTGCATCGGGTTGGAGGGTTACGCAGGGAGATTAGGGCGGCTGGGGGGTACCTTGAAGGAGAGGTCCGTCGTCTTCGTGTTGTAGTTTTCGTCGCGGCGATTCAGTTCCGCCTTTAGCTCCCGTAGTTCTTTAAGGAGTTCCTTGTTCCTAAACAGGTGGGTTGTGGCTTTCCCATCATAGCTAGGAGATTCTAATGAGGGCCGAAACTTGCTGTTAGCTCTACTCCTGGACACCTACTTCATGTTCACGGCCTCATACTCCTCGTACATCTCCTTCTGGACGTCATGGTAGTGGTCGAACTTGGCCGTCGACTCCTTGACGTCCTCTTCCATCTTCTCCTTCAACGCCTGGTTCTCGGCCGTGAGTTCGGCGACCTGACCGCTCAACGCGCTGATCGTGTTGGCGTTCTCCGACAGCTTCGCCTCATGCTCGGCCTTCCTGAAAACTGCTGGTATTGGCATGTGACAAGAGAGGCCCTACAGCTGCTCGAGCGACGAAATCCTCGCCTTGTCCGCCTCCTTGTCCTTCCTGTGCTCGCGGATCAGGTCGTTCGTGTTCTTCTCCATCTCTTCGAGAGCCTTTTCTGTGTCCGCGAGCTTCGTGTTCATGTAGGTCTGCTCGGAGCTGAGCTGCTTGAGGAGGGTGACTTCCTCGTCGCGTTGCTTCAGCTGAGTCTCGATATCCCGAAGCTGCTGACTCTTATTCTCCAAGGTCCTAAACGGACGGGATTCATATAGCACGCACGATGTCTTCCCTACTTCTTGAGCTCCTCGATCTGTTGGTGCAGGTGAGTGATCTCGTTCCTTTGACCCTCAATGACGGTGTCTTTTCCCGCGGAAATACGGGCCAGGTCGACGAATTGTTGCTCCAAGGGGTTAAGGGTCTTCGGAACCGGAGTTTCAGCCTCAACAGTGGTGGAAGAAGGCTGGGCAGTTTGTGTGAGGGATGTGGACTCCCGGAAGTCAGGAACTGGAGTGGATGAGGCGCGTTGCTGAAAGGGAAAATTCTTTAGAGGTTCCTAGGTTCTCCCTGGAATTCAAATACTTCCTACATACTGTATTAAGGACTTTCCTATCTAATTCTACTTGGTTCTTTCACCCACCTCGATCGACTTCAGCAACATCTGCATATTTCCTCGCTTGCTACTTGTCGGAGTCGTTGGATCGTGGTGACTCCTTCTAGTTCTACTCCTGAACACATCTAAACCACCCTTTTCACTTAAATTTTCACCGATCAAAACCCTCTACCGTTCTGCGAGCATGCGCCCAGCATGTTCTGCACAGCCATCACAGATTTCTCGAAATTCTGTGTGGCCGCATGGTACTTCTCGTAAGGGACGTCGCATCGACCTCCGAGCGCAACGTAGTAGTCCTTGCTCGCCGAGGGGAAGTTGAACTTGGTCCCGTCAAAGTTCACATATGTCTTTCTTGATCTACTTTCGTCGTAGTAGTAGATGCCAGCCGCTCCGGGGAGTGCTGAGCGGAGTGCTGTGAGAAGAAGACTTCTCTCTGATGGATGAAGACCCAGCTCTACGGGCTCAATTTGGAGATGGACGACGTCCGGATCTGCTACAGCTGAAAGAGGAGTGAAGCTCCTAGGTAGAAGGGGTTTTCAGAGCGTTATGCTAGAAACGGTTATCGAGAGCTTTATGGGACCGGGAAAGGTTAGGTTAAGATCCATGAATTAGCTCCTAAGCAGTCAGAACGTGGATTTTAAGCCAATTGGAACGTGGTTTAGAAGGTCAAAAGGGGGGAAGGCCAAAACCACACTGATCAGCTGACAACTGAGCACATAACTCTTTTGTCCATATTTGGACTCTTGACGGGATTACGGTATTGAAACTGACAAGTCAAACTTGTGAGTGCTTTCCCTCTGAATGCGAAACTTTGTTTTGGAAATTCGTTGCGGTTTCCCTGGGTCTATTTCTGTTTGGTCTAGTAGCACTATTTCCGATAACATAACAACTTACTTGTTTGCGGTTCGTCCATACCCACGTTCGCTCTGTCACTGAAAAGTGCAATCCAATTACTGCAACGAGCACCTCAACGTCGTCCAAAAACGGACCGA
The DNA here is from genome assembly GCA_016648015.1 of Steinernema khuongi. Classification (NCBI taxonomy): domain Eukaryota; kingdom Metazoa; phylum Nematoda; class Chromadorea; order Rhabditida; family Steinernematidae; genus Steinernema; species Steinernema khuongi. The sequence goes on along the minus strand of JADLIF010002340.1, from coordinate 5,489 downwards.
CCACGGAGCAATTGTAAAGACGGCGCGCTATCAAGTCCCGAAACGGAAATAGCCGAGGACGTCCTCGCCGAGCGTCATACACTTTGAGATAAGAAAAACGAGCGAACCCCTCCCGTCGAATAAAACCGCTGTTTACCAACAACAATCGATCACCTCGGGCAATGCTAAGCACCGCCGACCAAGTCCACGTCCACCCCGAGAAGCCAGGAGGCCGTTATAATCAATCACCAGTGGACGATGACGATGCGCGAAAACGCAATAAATTGCAAGAAGAGCAAAGTATGTGCGCTGTTTGAGCGCTCCAAGAAGGCGAAGAAGGAAGAATGGAACGCTGGGTGCCAAGGTCGGTCGATTGTTTGAAAATAAAAGGCGTCACGAAAGGTGTGTCATCCTGATAGTGTTTTAATGCTTTGCAAAGCTGTAAACTTTGCCCAGTAGATACAAGGTGGTCGTAAAAGTACCTCACTGGGGTTTCTGTGTCGTGAGATAAGATGGCATTGGAGGTTTTAGAGCTCTAAAGAAAGAAGCCGTAGGCTGGTTGCCGGAAAAAATCCATAAAATCAGAAAAACAGAACTATAAAATTGTTTGAGCGATCCTGGCTCTTGGCTCTGATTTTCTTGGCTCCATCAACACAGGATAGGAAAGGCGAGAAATGGCTACTCTTTTCCTCAAGGCTCATCTCTCGAAAAAGTATAGGAATCTCGAAATTTTCTTATTGGCACTGGGTTGGTACAACCCTGTTAGTCTTATTCTTTGCATCATTTCTAATCTGTAGAAATATTGCGAGGATAGGTAGCGTTTCCTATTCATGTGGTACGTTCTAGACGTTCTATGAAGCGACCGTAACTGGACACTTTTCGCTTGAGACAATGAGTCAACACAAAGTAAAAGAATGCCTGAAATGGTTACCATTTTCCTCAAGGGTCGACTGTCGAAGATTTTAGCATGAAACGGTAAAATTCTCAAAGTTCTGTGACCGAAATTGTTAATGCAGTCGTCAAATCTTTTACGAACTCCATGTTTAGGCGCCGTTTTTCTGCCCCATTTTTTTGTGTCTCATTTTCTGGTTTTTACAGTTAAGGAATTCGACTAAAGACCGTCAGTTCGAACGGATTTTTATTGTTCTGTTTACCTTCTTCACTTGTGTCCGTCCAGTTCCAAAACTGGAATCTTAACTGGGTCATTAATTTTGCAGTGCGGTGGATAAATCAATGTGTTTTCTTCGTGTTTTTGTGTTTTTGCGTTCTCTGGGGGAACTATGTTTGCCTTCGAGTGGACCATGGCGTCACTCACTGAAACTGTCGCAATAGATGGAAACTTCCGGAAGCGAAAAAATCAAGAAACACTGCTGATAAGGGGCTGGAATTTAAGAGAGGAAGAACAAGGTCTCAGTCTTCTTCCGTATAGGACTACACACAGTTGGGGAAGTTACGAGGAACCGTGCTATGACTACTGTACGGAAGATAACATTGAAAACAAACACTGAGTCTGTTTTATTAGAGGGTCGCCTACTTTAAGTAAACACTAGCTTAGCGGAGGGATCAAGCGGCACATGGCGTCGTTATCAGTGGAATTTCATTTGAAGTTGAACAATTGCCGCAAAGGGCTTTCTTACGGCTTACAATCAGTAGACACAAAAAATGAGCTTACGGGGTTTGTAAGTGAGCTTACATGCCCAATTAGGTACTTTTTATCAACCACTAAAAAGCAGCTTTCAGCGATACAGTAGGAAAAACTCAGAAAAAACACAAAAACGTATAAAGACTTTGTTTCCCAAAAGCGACCGCCACTTGCATATATTTTGCTTCCTATCTACCCAGATATTGATCAAGAATATCATCAGCTGTACCACCCTCCCATAGGAGTGTTATACTCATGTCAGCTTTCCCTCAAACCATGGAAGAAATTTGCGATATGATCCAATCAGTTACGTCAATTGTAAAATACTAGGGCTCTAGAGATCAAAAATGGTAATTTAACTCCCCAGAATGACAGACCAGCCGATCTTAATCCGATTAAAAACGGCGAATCCAGTCACCACGAGCCTTCGGAGCAATAATCGTCATTATGAGCACTCAACACATCATTAATATGAAGGAGGGTAAACGTTGGAGTCAGTGAAGCTAGCTCAGGGAGCGTCTTCTCATTCAGATACAGTAGTCGAGATACAGGAGGTAACTTACCCTTCTTCACGCAACACTTCTACATTGGGCATCATGTGAAAACAAATTAAGCCATCTGTACCTCTTGGCATGGCCGGGAACCGGAAAGTACCACGCCACGCTTAATCACTGTCCTAATCAGGTGGCATCATTAGCGCGCCACGCGACAGACTAAAGGTTGATACTGTTGGGTGCTAATTATATGTGAACACTCTCGACCGGTTCCAGTTGCTTCTCGACATGGGCGCGGGCGGAACGAATTAAAGCCACGCGCTACTTTTCCAGCAGGACAGTGCGATCAGGCTGAGGAAACGAGGGGGCGCGGAATCGATCGACGGACAGAAGTACTTCTCGAGGCTGGACTAAACACGGTCGAGGCATCCGCTGTTTACAGAGGGCGGTCGAGCAAAAGAGGAGTCAAAGTCGACGAAAACGATAAAGCGACGGGTCGCCGGCTTCGAAACGGTTAGTGGCGAGGCGTTGGTGGACTCGGAGGGGGCGATCGGCGTGCAGCCGTGCAGATCGATGCGAATTAGTGACGGTGACGTAGAGTGGTTCACGTGGACGCCGTTCACGGCTGACGAATGCGCAATCAGATGCGTGGTGACATGGCGTTGGAAAACAGCGTTGTTTTGGTCAGCTGCGAACTCGTGATGCCAGGAGGGGCAGACAAGAAAATAAGAATGGCACAAATCTGTCAACGTGGCGAGGGGCGCTTGAAGGACTTGTTTTGACGTGCGAGAACTTGATGTGCCGGAGGACCCTCTAAAGACGTCTTTCACAGAAACGACGGGTGGGATGGCCACCTGGATATTGTGAAGAAACTGCAGAAGAAATTGCTTCTAAAGATCCGTTCTACTTGCTTCTTAAGACCCTACTCGCTTTCAAGGTGTCCATTGGTCAGTCGGTTCATTCTTAATCTATGGGTCATGATCTGAAATGCCTTGAGCTGAGGAGAGCGACGTGGACAGGGATCACTTTATTTACCCTACTTGCCTAGAAAGTATCCACTTGTGAATCGGTGGACACTTTATAAACTTTCCTTGTCAGTCTGCAGATGATGATCTGGAAAGAAAGACCCCGATGTAAGCGCCTAGTATCTACTTGTGAGTCGGTGAACACTCGGGGTGGTCCCCTTCTAAAGGCCCCGAATTGAGGACAATGACGTGGACAAGGACAAATTTATTCAAAGAACAACAAAGCGAGACTCAATCGACGACAACAGCGAAGAAGCGGGCCCTTTCCTTGTCAATAGCGTCGTTAATAGCCTTCTCATCCTGGCGGAAACGCAGATCTTCTTCTTGGCCGAGGGCGGACAGCTTCATTGAGTGTTTCTTCTGCAGATGCCTGGATACTTTAGTCACGCTCAGCAGCTGCGTGCAGTCTTCGATGGGACACTTCAGCTTTAGCTTGAGGTGCGTGGCGATGTGGTCTCTCCTGCCCACCTCCGATGTCACCTTGTTCTGGCACTCAGTGCACTCACTGGAGAAGCGCGTCTTCTTGACAGTGCCCGTGTTTCCGCGGTAGGATCCCTCGGGGAAGTAGACGCTTATCCGCTGGTCCATTGCTGTGGCTAAGGCCACCAGTTCATGCTCATGTCGATTGGCCTCTTCCAGGTCCAGAGCCTTCGCCGAAGTATTGTGCACCTGGACGAGGTGTTTGTACGTGGCCGAAGGGGTCAGCTTCATTCCACAGCCGGCGATGGGACATTCCATGCGTGCGATCTCGTGCTTTGCGACGTGTCGAGAAAGGTTATATCGAGGACCTTGGACGTCTTGGAGACACTTGGCGCACTTAAAGATTGCCTTCACGCTGTCCACACTGCCATCGGACGTCGAGTGTATGAAGAGCGTTCCTGGGCAGGACGAATTGGGAGATACTGTAGATGTGTCAGTGTGGTCCGCCGAGTCTCTGGGACTACTACGCGGAGTTCGAAGCTTCATGTGAAACTCGTTGTTGTCCTTACGCATCTCCGAGATCGACTCGTTGACTCTTCTACACTTGTCAGAGAGGCCGTCGAGAATGTCGGAGAGTCTTTTTCGACGTTCCTGCGATTCTAAGGGAGTTAAAATCATCGTGGAGTTGGGGCTTGCGGATTTCTCTCTTTAGTAAAATCGCTAATATGTACATGAACTCCAGGATGTCAAAAGGAATGCAATGTCGCAGCCACAATAGGCGCTTAGCCATGCTAAAATCCACAAAGCAATCCATTTTAAAGGAAAGCGTCGCTTTTTCGTTACTGGAACCAGCGAGATACCCTAGGAAAATCCCACCAATGGCACTGCTAGAGAAGATCAGCAACACCTACTGCACATCCCCTTGACCTTTATATGTACTTTTTGTAGTGCGAAGAGCATTGCTTACTAAGGTACGATATGTTGACTGGATGGTAAAGATAGGACATAAGTAGTGAATGTTATTGTTCACAAATACACGAACAACACTTCGAGCAAAAGCAGTAAGACGGCTGTAGTTGAGCAAAAAGCGTTTGGAGCAGAAAGAGGCCGATAGTAGAGCTGCTTGTCAAAATCATTGCAGAGTGTAGAGTTACAACACCTGCAACATTCCTTGACGTAAGTGTGAAACGACAGGCAGAAGGAGTACCTCACGCATAAGGTTTGGAACAGTCCGAAGCCATGTTCCCAACACCCAGGAGAACATGCTTCCGAACAGTCGCGGTTGATTTCCACGAGGAATCCGTTAAGGTTAGTGACGGCGGACTGAAACTACTTGTAGTGGGCGAATTGCATATAGAGAACTGAGGCACTCTTTCCCAAGACTCCCACCCTTTCCGTGGATCAAAGGCAAAGAAGGCCACAGGCAGCTTACAGAACAGTAATCCTCCCTTGCCGAGCACACTCTGGTCATGTCGCGGCCCATCTTCTCCGAGCTGAGGCAATCGGGGTCCTGATCGACGCCATCAGCAACGTCCTTTGTTCGTCGCGAGTGCCGACAATAAAAACATCTCAGCTTTGGATTCGAAGAATTCGCTGCCTCAGAGAAGACAAATAAGACCGACGTTAAGAGGACAATTACGCTCCACAGCCGTTGACCACGCATTTAGGAACAATGATGTGGCGCTGAGGGCTTAAACGGCGACGGAGGGCCATTTAAGGAACCACCTGTCGACCGCACTGGTGAGTGCTCGCTGTGGCTTGGGTAGAAGACAAGCTAGCGTCTTAAAGTATAAAAGCGTCTTACAAGGAAGCAGTCAGAAGTGAGTAACTCAGATTGCGGCGATGCGTGGTGTGTAAGTAGGTAAACTCGAGTATATGTAGACGCAGAAGGAAATACCTGCTAATGCTCAGTAGAAGTCGAGAAACAAG
>JADLIF010002339.1:0-10104 GCA_016648015.1 Steinernema khuongi | reverse complement strand
TGTGGATAATTGAAAGGGGAGGGGTAGGCTGAAAAGTTACAGAAGAAGGGGAAACTCCGCTGTGTGAGGAGGTGGTTTGGAATTTAACGGGATGTCAGAGGTCCAGGAGTGCAAGAGTTTGTAGGGCGCAAGGTACGAATTAAGAAGTAATACTTTTATTCAATTGTGACCATAGCGACGCTATTTTTTTATTTTTTTCAAAAGGTTCATTTGTTCGGGTGATCACTTTGAGACGTTCCGCTGTAAGTCAGTAGCTTTCGGTTTGCAGTATAGATCGTTCCGACCCGATCGCCGCGCCTAGCTTCAAGGAAGAATCTATCCACGTCTAAGAGCGCAATTTTTAGAAAATACCCTCTATTTAGTAGGGAAGATGATAGGTCTTTCCAGTGTTTCGGTAGTCGTTTCGTTTCATCCTGTTGCGTGGTATCTTTCCTTCTGTGACAACAGTAGCAGTACATCAAATCGATGGTTTCATCCTTCGAGCGGAAGGTCACTCAAACTCCAAGCGGTCCTTTGTGATTTCACCTTCTGCTCATCCCTGACTGATCACGGTCGGCATACGGTATATGATCTTTTCGGACACAAATTCGAAATGCTCCCGCTCAATGTACTGGAGTTTCCGAAGTGGACGGTCGCTGGTAGCTTAAACGTAGAAGATGGAGACTTGAGCGGCTTCAACATAGACTCAAAGGATCTGTCTCTGTCTGAGTCTCTGTCTCAGCAGCTGTCTCGGGGACTACAGAATGACTGCTCCTGTTCTTCGCCGCGATGCTGATCCGTTCCGAGACTTGTTTTCGCATGTCCTTTAACCAGTCCTCACCTTTCCTTTCTTTTGCAGAAGCTTTCAAACATGGCGGACGACGAAGGCAACGAAGAATTCGAGATCAACGATAGTGATCTCTACTATGCCTTGAATCCTCACAAACGGAAGCGAATGTCAAAGGAGCAGCAGATCTACGGAGTCTGGGCCGACAAGGAGGAGGAGCGAGAAGAGGAGAGGCCCACGTTCGGCTCCTCGAAGAACTCCTACCTCAACTTCGTCTCTGCTGGAACACAAGTTCCCGGCCAATCAAAGGTAGGTGTGATAGGTTGATCATGGGGTGGCGGGACCGTTTACCATTAGTGTTCAAGATTTCTTAGACGAGGTGAATAGAGTTTATGTCCAACAATCTGGGCCCCTGCTACCTTATCTCCTGTTACCGTAAAATGATACCATTCTATATCATTGCAGGAAGAAGAGCCGACTCCACAGAAGAAGTTCAAATCCAGCGCCCCGAAAAACGTGAGAAATGAAGGTTTTGCTGGACTCCGCAACACCAAGGAAAAGAGCTTCGCCGACTGGATCGACAAAGGCTCGAAGGGAAGTGCGGTCATGAACATGATGAAGGTGAGTGTGTCCGTCCTCTAACTCCGATGAGGTCTGTTTTTCCAGAAAATGGGTTATGAACATGGCAAGGGCTTGGGCGCATCGAAACAGGGTATTGTGGAACCTGTGGAAGCTAAAGTGCGCCCTGGAAGAGCGGCCGTTGGCGCCTATGGAAGTGAAGGCAAAGGATTGAAGTTTGGAGGTTGGTTAACAAATCCACGTCTTTGTCCTAAAGTACGTATTACAGAATCAGCAGCGGAGGCGCAAAAACGGGGCAGCGCGTTCAACGATGAAGACGAAGTCGAAGAAGTTCACGCGCAGAAGGCTGGAAAGTGGAAGAAATCTGGGGTCAAGCAGAAGGTGGCATACAAAACGATCGATGAAGTGTTGGAATCCGACGCCGGACTGGGATTTGGATCGTCGAGCGCAGGCACCACGAAGATCATCGACATGACGGGACCGGTACAGAAGGTCTACAACGACTACAACGCCTTCTCCACTCGGACCAAATCGGCCACCGTCGCCCGCTCCGGTTTCGATGTTCCCGAACTTGTACATAACTTGGATATGCTCCTTTCAATGTCGGAGAACGATATCCGACGGTGCAGTAGATCAGAACAAACTCTAAAGGTAGGACTTCATTTCTAGTGTTCATAGTGAGGCAACAAGGTATTTTAGGAACAAAACGAGGGTCTTAAAGTTCACGTAACTGAACTGCGAGAATCTGAGGCCAGGCAGCAGGCTCGCATTAGGAATCTGGAGCAGACCGTAGATATTCTGGAATTATTTGCGGAGAACTCTGGCGAACAATCACTTGAAGACTACAAGGATCTCATTGTGCGGTTGAAGCGCTTCGACTACACACAGTTTGGATCATTGGCCATCGACCGCTGTATCCTCTCCCGAATCCTCCCGGTGGTAAGTACCACCTTAAAGTATGCCCTTGAACCCCTTCCATTTCAGTTCATGGATCACTTTGCGAAATGGAAACCACTCGATCCAACACAAGTCAATTACGGGTTTGATCTTCTGGAGGACTGGAAAGCGCTCCTCGATTCGGAGACGAAGAAGAATGGAAAGGATGGAGAACTCTGCGCTTTCGACCAAATCATGTGGAACTCTTGGATGCCAGCTGTACGGCGAGCCGCCCTTTCCTGGAGTCCTCGAGAAGATTCGGAATCAATGACTCGTCTTCTCGAGGGCTGGGCGAAGCTGCTACCTCGATGGATGCTCGATAATCTTCTGGACCAAGTGATCTTCCCAAGACTTCAAGCGGAAGTGGACCGTTGGTCTCCGACTACGGACCGCGTCCCCATCCACGAGTGGCTAAGACCGTGGGTGAACATCATGGGCGACCGGCTCCAACCGCTCCTTCTCTGCGTTCGCCAGAAGATCGGGAAGGCGCTTACGGTGTGGGACGCTCGGGATCTGACCGCGATCCATTTGCTTACCCCGTGGAAGGGTGTCTTCTCCCGGGGCACGATGAGCGCCTTCGTCGGCCACCATATAGCCCCGAAGCTTGGACAGTCTCTGAGGGACATGGAAATGGATCCATCGAAGAATGTGGTACGGTAGCTTTACTCAAATACTTGGTTCTCATTCCTCTTTTTCAGCATTATCACGAGTTTGCTGCGGTGATGCAGTGGTTCCTCGCTGGTCTCCTGACACCGGAGGCGGCCTGCAACATCCTCATGAACAACTTCTTCCCGAGATTCTACGCGACACTGTGTCTTTGGTTGGATTCCGACAAGGTGGTGCGAAGCGAAGTTTCGGAATGGTACAGCGAGTGGAGAGGGCGCTTCGCGAAAGCCCTTCTCGAACAGCAAGCCATTAAAGGTAAGCCCTCAACATTCTGATGTGCATTAATCTTCCGATTTAGACCAATTCCTGGGTGGTCTACAGGCCATGAATCAATCACTCAACGGCTTCAGAGTCACAGGTTGGACTCCACAAGCTCATCTGCAACCGGTTGCTTCTGAACCCCCGCCAAAGCCAAAGTCCCAGCCACAAAGACCGATGGGTTCGGGAGCGTACGAACGGGTGACTTTCAAGAGATTGCTCGAGCGACGAGCAGAAGCGGAGCAGATTCCGTTCACGCCGCTGAACAGGCTCTATCTACAGTACCAGCTCTATAAATGTGGCAACACGACGCTCTACATCAAGGACGACATGGTATTCGCATCCGATCCGGAAACTCGACAATACAGGCCCATCGGAGTGGACGAGCTGATGGCCCAATGCCGTGATTCTTGACTTCCTTGATCTTCCTTGTACAGATTCGAAGAGATGAATGAATTATTTACGGTGGTGCTAAGGTTAGCGTGTCTTCAGAAACCCCACGGACTTCAAGGTGGATGCACGATGCGGCGACACCCTGTAATGTAACCCCGCGCCGAGGTTGCCTGATCTATGAGGGCGGGATACTGTATTTTGGCGGATATTTGCGTGCTTCTTGCTGTTATTTCGATGCCTCCTCGGCGTTCTGGTTTCGTCCTTCTTGTCCACGCTTGTCGCTGTTGCGAAATCTAATTCTCCTTGCGAAATAGGCGATTCATGATTTGTTAGTCACTAGTCGATATCGTTAATCCATCAACTTTTAATCCCATGACGGCTCTGCTTCCTTTTAGGCCGCCGGCGCTCCTCGCATTGCCTTTCTTTTCACCTTTATATATTCCGTAAAAGCGCATCGTTTCCTTCCCTGGAATCTTCTTTCGAACCTCCCGCGCTTTCAGAACATGGCTGACCCTCTCAGACTCCTCCGCGAGCACACCACAGGCCGTCGGACGCTCAGAGAACGCATCCATGTAGGCTGCTTCCTTCTGAGCTCCCCGCAGACTTCTCCCATTTCAGGACAATGAAGTCTACTACGTGTTCGAAGATGTCGCCTATCCCCGTGACGTGAAGACGAGTCTGCAGGTCTACAACAAAGCAGGTGAATTCTACTCGCTCCAGTCGCTGCTGACCCTCTGGGAGAAGCGTCACGCACAGCATACTGTCTACGTGCGTGATGTTACCGCCTCCAACATCCAAGTAGTCACCCGGCCGGATCGTAAAGAGATCATCGACTACCTCGAGGGCCACAGAGACGAGCCTCCGTCCAGCTACAGTGTGTACGCCACTGCGCCTCCCCCGACTCCTTTGGCCCGTCTCAACGAGCGTCATGACGCCGATGCCCCCGCCGCCAAGAAGGCCCGAATGGACCAGGACGCGAGGGGAAATCGTCTTGTGGGCCGTCTGCTTGATGATGGCGCCGGCCAGAGCGCCGATGTGGAGATGCGCAGTCTCAGCAACGAGCTCACCATAGAGCGCATCGCCGAGCTGAAGAACAAGGTCAAGAAGCAGAAGCGACATCAGATTAAGACTGTGGACACGTAAGTAAAGCCTTGTATTACCGTAACTATCTGCTCTGTTCAGCATCGAAGGAGACTTTGACTCCGCGGATTCAGCGGCTGGCTCGGGGCTACTTGAAGGACGGACGTGGCGCAATCGGAACACCTGTCTCATCGCCCCCAACAGGAGCTTCAGCAGCATTCTCTCCGTGCTGCAGAGTCTCCAGATCCGCGAAGAAGCCATGGCCAAGCAGAAGAATGGCCAGAGCACGAGTGGAGCGGCGAAGCGGCCAGCGCCCCAGCAGACGGGATACAGTCGTTACGAGCAGGAGCAGTACGAGGAAGACGAGACCGCGGGATTCCAGATCGACCCTTCGCTGACCTTCCACGGCACTTCGTTCACTACTACGAAGACAGCTCCGAACGCGAAGCCCATCGCGACTCCATCGGCTTCGAAGCCACCACCACCGAAGGTGGCCGATACTCCGAACAACGGAAAGCCGGCAAAGAGACCCTCTCGAACTCCGATCATCATCATCCCGGCTTCGACGTCCTCCTTGATCACGATGTACAACGTTCGCGACATACTTCAGGTACGCACTGTCTTTATATCAGGGTTCTTATTCCAACGGTTCAGGATATGAAATATGTCCGAAACGAGGAAAGAAAGGGCCAGCGGAGGGAGACCGAGGTGCTCATCCAGCGGAGGAAGGACGGGGCGCCGGCGGTACAGTATCGTGTCATCGACAATCCGATGAAGCTGTCCAACGACGAGTGGGATCGTGTGGTCGCCGTTTTCGTCCAAGTACGGATTCTTGTACATGCAGTGTACATATAATGTACTTTTAGGGTCCAGCGTGGCAGTTCAAGGGCTGGCGGTGGAACGGCAACCCGACGGACATCTTCAGTCATGTCGCCGCTTTCCACTTGAAGTACGACGGAGACAAGATCGACTCTAACGTGGAGAAGTGGAGCGTCAACATCATCTCGCTGTCGAAGACGAAGCGGCATTTGGACAGGGCGAATCTAGGAAGATTCTGGCAAACGCTCGAACGCCACATCCAGAAGCACAAGCCCCACCTGAGGTATTAGAGTTCCTGTGAGTTGAGATGGGAAAGCCGTTTGAAAACGTTGTGTATTATCATTTCGTATAAACTATCTAAATATCGATATAAACTATCTGGATCAAAGCCAGTGGCCCCTGATCATGCTGTGTAGGGGAGACAGTTGTCCTTATTTATTTATTCGAATTGGATCAGTTCTACTCGGCGGCAGAGAGCTTCACGACGACTTCTCCGGTGAGCGGCGACTGGAATCCGGGCTGGAAGGCGGAGGCGGCTTCAGCGGGCGTCATCGTGTCGGGCACCTCGGCGAAGAGGATGACCAGCTTGTCGCCTTTGGGCTTTCCGTTGGAGCGGGTGATCTCCATGGCTACTTTCTCACCGACGCCGACGACTCCGAAGACGGGCTTCACCGTGTAGTTGGAGTTGTTCGAGCACTTCACCTGCAACCAAGGGACGCTAAGAGGCAAGGAGTGGCTTCCTTACCTTGAAGGCGAGCTTCGCCCCGCACTGGTTGACCAGCTGGTGCTGGGACTTGCCTCCGGCGGCGGAGATAGGGCACACAGGCGGGACACAGGCGAGGGCGGTGGTGGCCATGTTGGGAGAAGTCGGAGGAAGATGGAGTTAGCTCGATCTGGTAGTGTCAGGTTCCTATTTATAGGCTCTGTACTGATGAGTCTGTCTAAATCGTAAAGTGCATGTCTATGATCTTCTTTTTGCTTTGTACAGTTTGCACGGTGAGACTGCTCGATTACGGTGACCTGCCCGACCACTCAAACCGCATAGTTCAAAGACCCCTTGCGGGGAACTGATAAGCCACATATACCGTCCTATACCGACATATACCGACCAACCTCCAAGCTGAGTCATACAAGCAGCTACTATAACCTTATTTATAGTTGAGGGACACAAACCATATGGAAACATACAGTTTCCCTGGCCTCACTCCCTACCATCCCTTGTTTTCCCTGGATCATATGTTTTCGTGCTTTATGCCCTTATCACGGAGTAGAGCACGCCCAACCTCCTTTAGACGACCACATAACACGTCGCACCGCATCGGTTTTCTTATCTATGGCATAGTCAACCCGGATGGCTTCTATCAGCAGCTCCGATCGAGTCCTCCAGCCTCTCTGGGATTACATCGTAGGAGGACGTTTCAGCGAAACGTTCAAATCCCCTCTGTTCCCTCCTGTCCTGGCCTTGACGATTGACTACGCTTGGGTTCTCGTCTTCGCAGGTACGGTAGCGTCTCTTGCTGGCTAGAAGTTTGGTTAAGTCGTCGACCTGTACCTGTACGATTGGCCATTTTTCAAGAAATACAAGATTCAGAAGCACAAGAAGGTGACCTGGCCGTTGTTGAAAGAGTCGCTGAAGCTTCAGCTCAAGCACCAGATCTTCTACATCTTGCCGATTGCGTTTGCACAATTCCTATGGGTTCCACCGACGGTTCTGCCCGCTGAGGCGCCTCCGCTCGTCGAGTTCTGTGGACAGATTCTGCTCTATTTGTTCATGTTTGATGCCTCGTACTTCTTCTTTCACCTCGCAGAGCACAAGGCACGATCTTTAAAGCTTATGTTTGTGTATAGAATAGAGATGATCCTGTTTTGGGTCGACTTCTGAGTCAAGGCCCGAACCACTTATACCATCATTAAATCAGAAGACTAAATTTCAGAACCGCTGGCTCTATCGCTGGTGCCACTCTGTGCACCACGAGTACAGTAGCCCGTTTGCCGCCACCACACAGCATCTGCATCCTTTCGAGCTCTTCTTAGTCGGCGCTTTTACGGCAACCATACCGTGGATCCTGGACACACACCCGCTTACCTACTGGGCGTGGTTCTTCGTTGCTCAGAGTGTTTCCTATGAGGTAGTTTCTATCGTTCTTTGGGACAAAAATTCACAAGAAGTCGCTGAGTAAACCGAATAGAAATAGGCTCATTGAGACTTTTTGTGATATCAAAATTGACGCGTAGTTGAGACGTCAAGAGGGTCTTATCAGTTCTGTCAGGCGCTGTATTTTGCATTTCCATACAGTACCTAAAAACCAAAGAGCCAAAGAACAAAGGTAAAAAATGGTAATCCAGGAAATTAAGGTCCACACTGGTTACGATTTTCCCTTCGCTCTGCACCGCTTTATCCCTTTCTACGGTGGAGCTCCTGCCCACGACATGCATCACCAACGCCCTCTCACCTGTTTCCAGCCCATCATGAATTATCTGGACCGCCTGTTCGGCTTCTACGTCTCCTATGAAGATCTGCTGAAGATGAGGAAGGAACAAGCGGAGAAGTATGGTCGCTACAACGAGGACGATGAGAAAGCCTGCAAGAAGATTAATTGACTAATGAATATGCATAAATATGTGTTAATCGTTGTCTCTGAATGCTTGGAACCCTTGCTTCTGAAGGACTATATATATTAGAGTCTTATTTAGTGGAGAATATGCCATGCGATAAGCTGAAATCAGCAAAGTTAGTCCCCTGGAAAGTGTTCTAGGGAATACACCAGAAAGGTCGCCGCTTGCAAGCTCCACATTGTTCTCTCCGCATTCAGAACGTCCCTTTCTCAATCTAGAGCTGCGACGTCCCAGGATAGCGTTGACGACCCGCATACCAATTCAACATTAGGGCTCATCTTAAGAAAGCGTCCATCGCACACAACAGCCACCTTCTTCAATGGCTTGGAAACCGACGATTCTCCTGTTCGCCCTTCTGGGAACGGCCTCGGCGACCATCTACTGGCGACAGGATGGTTTCGATAATGACAACTTCTTCATCGACCCCAGTTTGACCCCGCCCGGTGGCCTGGAAGTCAACGTCAACGACACTTTCCGCGTGGGCACCATGATGAAGATGGCCGGAAAACTGTTCCACAACGGAAAGAGACCCATGAACGATCCTGAATTCCGAATCCAGTTTGGACATGCCCCCCACGACGTGGAAAAGGTGTACCCGTTGCGGATTACCATGGGTTCAGAACGTGCGATCATAATGAGAAACTCCAATGGCGTAGGTTCCCTCTTTGGCCGTTCTATTCACATGTGGCTTTAGTTGGAGATAGTCACCAGGACCTTCATCGACCGCGGAACCGATTTCGTCTTACACTTCCGCTTCCAGGAACACGTCATCCAGGTCTTCCTTAACTACAAACCTGTGACGGAATTTCCTATGCAGTGGGTTTCACAGCCAGCAACTTCATCTTGCCATGATTGACCATTACAGAAGACCACTCGATCTTCGCAGTATCCGCCACATCTCCATCTCTGGCGACATTGCTTTAAAGGAAATGAGATATGGACTCGGCCACTTATACGACAAGGACAGATTTGAAAGATATCAGGGAAAACTTCAAGGTAGGTGTTGCAGGAATTTACTAACGCTTCGTGTGATAGGGACACTGGGACGGGAGTCAAAACTTTAACCGTTTTGGAAAGGTTTCCCTGAATCTTATCCTTTACCTCTAATGTTGACCCACTTCTACCCACCTAATCACACGTGTTTTGCAGAAGGAAGAATCGTCATCACGGGACAGATTATGGAAGACTTCAAATTGAACTTGTGGCAGGGACAGGGAACTCCAATTCCCTTCCATATAAGCGTAAAGTTCAATGAAAAGAAGGTGAGCAAGATCGGAACTGAACCGGCCTATCAAGTCGCCGAATTTTAGAACTAGCGAGAATGCTTATGAGTTTTTCAGGTTATCCGCAACGCCTTTTTGGCGGGACAATGGGGTACCGAAGAGCAGTCGGGCTCGTTCCCTTTCAGTAAGGATGAAGGTCTGACGGAGATCACTATTCTAGTGTCCAGTGAAGTCTTTGAGGTAATGTGGACACCCAGCAGCAACCTTTAAATCTCACTGGTTTAGTGCTTGGTGAATGGAGTCCACGTCTTTGACTTCAAGCATCGCACCAACAACTACTTGAACATGATAGAAAATCTGTGGGCCGATAAACTCCGCGTACATAACATTCTGTGGTCCTGAGGGGCTCGTTAATAAACCTTGAATGTCTTAAGCAGCAGTATTGAGGGTCAACAGGAATCACGGTAGTTATATTTACTGTCATGCTGGAGTTCAAAGGGTTAGGGAAACACAAAGTCAATTCACATGTCACCATTGTTGGGTATATCGTATTGTTATAAGCCAAACATGAGTTAACAAATCAATCGGGCTTTTCCCGATAGAAGTATCTGAGCTTCAAGAAGGCTACTTGAATTCGGCTACTCAAACATCGTACTATCTACCATGGCTGTCTTGGTAACAATAGATGTTGCTAGCGCTTTTGCACAATTCCTATGCCTATCCCAACGGTTCCTGCAAGAAGCAAAGAAAACGTTGCCCACCGCCTCC
>JADLIF010002334.1:0-12188 GCA_016648015.1 Steinernema khuongi | reverse complement strand
CCCGCGCACTAGATGGCAAGATGACTGGAAGCAGTTCAACAAGAATTGGGAAGGATGGAATTCCGCAGACTGGGATCAAGTAAAACTTGCTTACATTCATTGTGAATAGATTTAAGCTGTTAATAAAATTAATAAAATAAATGCCCACAATGTAGATGCTCAAAGCCGGACTATGGGGAATCGGGGTAATTGAAATTTCAACATTAAGAAATAGAGAGATATATAGAATTATCCTCAGGAAGTGTGATCCTGTTTGACGCCGGCAGTGGAGATCTACGTATGGGACGATTTCTCAAATGACATCAGTCCCAGTAATAATTACATCACTTTCTTATCACCACTCCAAAAAATATATTTGGAAACAACTTGTTGACAAGAAATATTGATGCACCATCAAGTGGACAGTAGCTCCAAACACTGAAACACTGCCCGTTAACCCATAGAGTATGTATTTCAAAGGGAATTATTCTTGTGTTCAGCCTGGTGGCGGATGAAAAGGTCCTTTGCTTCTGTAGAAGATTCACAGGCGTAGTATTGCGATTAACGTCCAGTTGTTTTGGTCTTAAAAGCAAATGCTGTGTTGACAAGATAGCTAACGGGCAAAACTACAGTAACCAAACTCCAATTCCACTGATCGTTAGGAGACCTCACCAGCTCCTTTACTTCTTTGGAAGGTTTAGTGATTCTAAGTAGATTCTTGGAGTAGACTTTACTACCTTTACTATACTGGGAGTATGTATACTGCTTTCGATATTCATGGCTCTCTCATTTCATTTAAGCAACAAAATTCATCTGCGATTCTCCAAACAATGTGTTCTTACCCTTTAAGTGTTGTTTGGTGTATTACAGAGATATATCCACATGAAATGACGACGGGTAGCGTTCCAAAGCTCGGTCAGCGATAACCCTTCTGTTCTCCTTCGTGTAAACAGTGGCGGTATCCCTGTTTTCGTGGCTTTCCCGTCCTTGATCTGGAACAGTCGGTTATGCTCAACTACGTAACGTTGACGTTATCATTTATTTGCCTCACTCTTCTTGTCGCCAATGCCGCCTTATTCGAGTTTACAGTAATCTGCATGGAAGATGGTTGGTTAGCTGTTCTTCGTACTATTCCGTTTCATATGGTTCTATTTCAGAGAACCACTCCTTGCACTTCTCCTCGTACGAGCAGGGCATCTTGCTCGGGGTCATTTCTGTCGGTTGCATCCTTGGAACGTACCCATCGATAAAGTTACACGACTACTTCGGCTTCAGATATTGTTTCACCTTCATGGGTCTTCTCTCGGCAGCTGGAACCTTGGTGGTTCCTCTATTTGGCCACATGTTCTATGTTATTCTCTTCGACCAGCTTATCCAAGTAAGTCCGCCTTAGGTCCGTCCTAGTTAATCGTAATTCATGATCCTTGCAGGGAGTAGCGCTAGCTTCGGCCTTCTTGGCGCTTGGTGTTCTACCCACGGCCATTGGAGATGACAACCAGAGAGGATTTTTTGGCTCGATATTAACCTGCAGCATGCAGGTAAGATACGGTATCTGTCTGCCATACAAACCTACGCTCAGCTTGGACCTATTCTGGTCATGCCTGTCTCCGGATGCCTATGCTCGTCCCATTTCGGTTGGCAAGGAGCTTACGTACTCTTCAGCGCTTTCACGACTGTCGCATTCCTACTGTTCTTTGTGGTCTATGAGAAGTACACGGAAAGGAAGCAGTAAGTGACATATATCCTTCCCCAAACTGATTAGATATGTAGGCTCTCCTTGATCAAGGGCTCCTACTTAGAAATTAACTCATTGCACGACGAGAATGAAAATGAAACCTCGTTCGTGCCTTATCGATTGATCTTCGCGTCGGCTTCCTTCTGGGGCTTGATGTTTGTCGATTTTGGGGACACGTGCGGTTATCAGCTGTTTATGTTCTACGGCCCCACATACCTAAACAAGGTAATTTTTGATCTGAACACGCGATCTACGGTGCTGCTGCTCCAGGTGCTCCATTATGAAATCGAGGAGACTGGCTTCTTCGCAGCGGTGCCACACTTACTGTCCATGCTGTCCAAGACCGTAGGAGGCTTCTTCCTGGACCGGTCGTCCTGTGTTAGCGCTGGACTGAGGACGATGTTGTTTATCGCAGTATCCGAGATGGGAATGGTGCTCTCCTTCGCCGTGCTCGCTTTTGTGACGGCGGAGACGGCTTTCTTGGGACAGGTGATGCTAAACATGCTGACCGTTTTCAGCGGCCTTGCCTTCATTGGAATGATCAGTGGTAGTCACATTGTAAGTCACATACTGTCACCATCACGAGGGTGACCTCCAAATAAACAAATTATGATCTCCAGTTTCATTACAACAGCGATAACATACCGTATTTAGGTAGGACAGCAATACGCGTACCTGCTCACCACCGCTATAGCAGTCCAGGACAGCATCGCCGGCTTGGCGGTACCTCTCTTGGTATCGCTGATTGCGCCGAATTACGCGGAACAAGAGGTAGGCTTGTGCCGATTAGTGATGTCAGTAAATATTGAATACAGTGGAAGCTTGTGTTCCTGGTTCTCACGACAATGCTGCTTGCTACTACTTGCGCTTTTCTGCTGCTGACAAAGGTAGAACCGGCCAAGTGGACAATGACGCAGATCAAGTGAATGTAAGCCTAATGTTGCCCATGAAAATTGTAGAAAAAAATTTAAAAAAAATGAAAGTTATATATGTGCAGAGTGTAATTTTTTTGTGCATTCTTCCCCAGTTAGGTACAATCGTTTGTGAGGAGAGAAGCGATGATAATTAGGCATTTTCTTTGCAGCAGTTTGTCGCATCTAGTCTTGCTTATAAACGCTACAAAAATTGGACCTTTTTAGTGTTTCACGAAAGGAATAATATCGAAGCGCATGACGTTTTATAATAGTCTGGAGAAAATGGATCGCAGATTACCTTAATTGAGTAAGTTGTACGTTCATCTCTAAGAATACGAGCTCGGGGTTTATCCAGCTCGGAAAGTCCATATTGTTTTCACCTTACTGCATGAAGAGTAGGAAACATCATCTGCATCAACGGCTGCGTATTAAGTACAGCTTTTCCGATAGCAGCTTTTATTACTTGGTCTACGTCAGCCGCTTTCTTGTCACTCACGTCAGCCGCACTGCGGACGTCGCAATGGACGACAAATGCTTCTATATCTACAACAGAATGCTTGATCTAATCGCTGTTGGAAGCATAACGATCAAGCCACTCTGTATTTACATCGTAATCAAAGAAACTCCGAAATTCATGAAGATCCTTTCCTACTTCATGCTTAACGAACTTCTCTGGACCTTCGTCCACAACACGCAGTACACTCTGGGCCATCCAATCCCTATGATGCCGGCAATGTGCTTCCGGATGGATGGACTGGTTAGTGACTGGATGAAAACAGAGGAGCAGCGCGCCATGTTCTTCCTGGCCCTTACGTTTACTGCTGTGAACAGTTGCATCGGTATTGCAATCACGTTCATAGTCAGATACCTCGCACTCGCTTTCGGAAAGAAGATCTCCCCACGTCAGAGGGCTTGGTGCTACCTATTCTGTGTCATTGCTCACATTATCGTGTCCGTTATTCTCGGCTTTCTCTTTCGCATGTGGATGATCCCTATTAGTGAATACCCAGCAAACAATCTTCCTAAAGATACTCAGAAACTCTTTTGTTTTCACCCTGGAGGAACTGAACTTCGCATTGTTCTGTGCATGATAATACTGCTTTATGGTGGCACAACAATGTGCATCGCTCTATTTGCTGGGCTCTGTGTCCGTGAACTCAGGCTAAACAGACACCTTTTGGAAAAGCACACACTGGCCATGCAGAAAGAAGTACAAAAGAAGCTTCTAATCATCACCGGAGCTGCTATGCTTGTTGGAATCCTACCGATCGGCATTTATTCCGTATATATTTGTAATGGACAGTGGCCCTTTGCGCTCGTAATTATTTCTATTTCAATGTTTTCATATCTGAACTACGGCACTGTTTACGCAGTCTTCGTTTTGTGCTTATTCACACCCTACCGGAAGGCGACTATAGCTATGGTCAAGGCGTTGAAGAACAAGCTATGGAAAGCTCTCCGGATCAAGAGTACGACAGAGGACATCGTGTTTCAACATGTGAATAGTGGTACAAGATAATAAATATTAAACACAATTACACGTCAAAATTCTTTGCCAAATAAAGTACAGCTCAAGTTACACCGATTTACTCTCTGTCGCTCATCCGATTAGTGGTGTTTAAGGGAGAGAAAAGGCTTAAACTCGGGTGAAAATCGGTTGGTCTTGGTCGGTTTATTCCGCGTTTGCTGACAACAGCATGAGTTATACATATGAAGACGAGCTCCAAATTTCTTGGGCTCAGAAAACAAGGGAAGCGCATATTGTTTTAATCTGAAGTCACGAGGAGTAAAAAACATCTGCTTATTAAACATCACGCTTTCGAAAGAAAATACCTTTATTGTTTGTCCTATCACCTGTTCCCGATAGCACCTTATACTAACAGCCTCACGCCTAACGCTCTCTTCTCATTGCGGACGTCACAATGGGCGACAAATTCTCCTACTTCTACAATAGAATGCTTGATATTACTGCCGTTGCGGGCATGACGATCAAGCCACTCTGCATTTACATCGTCATAAGGAAGACTCCAAAATTCATGAGGATACTATCGTATTTCATGCTGAACGAACTTCTCTGGACATTCGTCGGTAACATGTTATACACGCTAGGTCACGCCATTCCTATGATGCCGGCAATGTGCTTCCGGATCGATGGACTGGTCAGTGACTGGATGAAGACAGAGGAGCAACGAGCCTTGTTTTTCCTGGCCATTACATTTACTGTTATGAACGGTTGCATCGGTATTGCAATCACGTTTATAGTTCGATACCTCACATTAGCTTTCGGAAAGAAGATCTCCCCACGTCAGAGGGCTTGGTGTTACCTGTTCTGCGTTATTGCTCACTTGATGGTGTCTATTATTCTCGGTGTTCTCTATCGCATGTGGATGATCCCTATTAGTGAATACCCAGCAAACAATCTTCCTAAAGATACTCAGAAACTCTTTTGTTTCCACCCTGGAGGAACTGAACTTCGCATTGTTCTGTGCATGATAATAGTTCTTTATGGTGGCACAACAATGTGCATCGCTCTATTTGCTGGGCTTTGTGTCCGTGAGCTCAGGATTAATAGACACCTCTTGGAAAAACGCACGCTGGCCATGCAGATGGAAGTACAAAAGAAGCTCCTCATCATCACCGGAGCTGCTATGCTTGTTGGCACTTTACCGATCGGCATTTATTCCGTGTATATTTGTAATGGACAATGGCCCTTTGCTCTCGTAATTATCTCCATCTCAATGTTTTCATATCTCAACCATGGCAATGTTTATGCAGTCTTGATATTATGTTTATTTAAACCCTGCAGGAAAGCGACCGTTGATATGGTTAAGCAGTTGCTGAAGAAGCTGAGAAAGGTGCTACGGATGAACAGTGCAACAGATAACGCCTTGTTTCAACATGTAACTAGTAGTGTGAAGTGATAAATAAGAAGGAAACTATAAAACGAGGGGGGTTGTAGGATGTACTCTGCACTACAACACGAGTTATGACCCGTTAACATTTGGTTTTCAACGGAGTAATTGCTGCCTATTTTCATTAAATTGCATGAAATTACTCGTCTTCTTCGTCACCTAACTAACCAACAGTTAATGCCACTTTTTTTCATTGCGGCGCTTGGTATGGCCGGTGGATTCTTCTACTTCTACAACAGAATACTTGATCTCACGGCCGTAGGAAGCGTGTTGGTCAAGCCACTTTGTACATTATCAGAAACATTATTTGTACACTTTGTACGTTATTATCAGGAAAACGCCCAAATACATGAAATCCGTTTCCTACTTTATTCTCAACGAACTGGTGTGGAGCATAATTGGAAACTTGTTGAACACACACTTGGACATCCACTTCCAATGATCATTGGTGTCATATGTATCACATAAACCTCAGAATGATCACATCTTCTTTGTCAGTTTGCAGAAAAACAGAACGGCGCACAACGTTGTATACAATACAATAAATGGATGAACAATTGGTCCATACCTGTACACGGTGTTCAAATTGAATATGCGATTCAAAACAATCTCTGTGAACGACGGTATAATAAGAAGCAGGAACTCACTCGTGAGCAGATACATCACCACAAGGTTGACCTGAAGAGAAAAGAACATTTCGCATCCAACATGGAAGGAAAGTACCTTTCGGGCACTATGGTCTTCAGAGCTCGATTCAGCTGTCACTCTGTTGTTTACGTATCTCCTAAATTCCTTTAGAAAGAAGGCTGACGCCACAAGGCTCACGAGGAAAACAACAAATGTCGTGATATGAATGGTGTTCTGGACGCTTGAGTTAATAAACTGGCTAAATTGATATCCGCGATGTGGAGCCGGCTCGTGCCGTGTTACTGCGTACAATGTGAAGCAAACACCGAACGTGACTGTTATGAGGCCAACGGATATCTTCTGAATCTTGGAAGATACATCCAGATAGTTTAGAGGTTGTTTCATGGCGCAAAGTCTGTCGATGGAGACCAGCAGGTGGAGTGTGCCGATGGCTGCCTCCAGCGATTCTACGACGTTTCCGGTGAGGAATACGATAAATGGTGCATCTACCATTTCTAAATTTTACGTTCAGTGCTATGGTGAAGCCTGATCATGGCAGTTGCACCCATTTTGTTAGGTTTTTGAGGGCAAAACTTACGATAAAGCTGTAATAGTATTGCTGACGTGTAGCATAGCGCAGCTATCGCAAATCCGCAATCGAAGGCCATCTTTATCAGTAGCATAGACAAGTGAGTAGACCTCTCCTTTCCTCTGAGGAGAAGACCCGTCATGACAATAGGATTAACGATTAGCGTGACTGCTGAAAGAAGACCCTCTCCAAGGCAGATATAGGTAACCGTACGCATTGCAGTCCTATCTGAAATGTTCAAGAACGTTGGAGGACTGGAATGGCAAACAAGAATTAAGCTCAACGAACAAAAGTAATGAGCGTTTCAAGGAATAATGTGCCCAAACACCTGCTTTCGTAAAAGGATCACAGCATTCAAATTAGCGGAGACACTAAACGAATTCACCGAGATGCTAGGTGTAAAGTTCAGAAGACCTTCACTTTTTAAGTATTTGGCCATTAACGTCTGCTATTACGTGAATCGAATTGTTTCTGAAGCCCTTTTTTCAAAGAATAGCGGTCAGCGAACTAGCACATCTAATGCTGCCACAGGTTTTAGTTTTGGAAAACATCTGATTAAGCGCAAGTGCAAAACAGCTACGCAGTTAGTTGATTTCAGGTAATAGAGAAATGATTCATTTTACCAGTGTTGGCAATTATGGCTTTCATGGGCAGGGTAACAAAAATCGAGAGAGAGTTGCATGGCAAATACCAACCGTACCAACCGTAATTTGTCTAAAACTGCTTACTGATAATCCACCTGACTTTCAATTAGCGCACAAACTATACTAATGCGGTGATGACGCGCGGATGTGGCGCTTAATTAGACGGCGTTTACTGATTAAATTCCTGCAATCAAATGCAATCAGAGCAGCGATCAAATGGAGTTTTGGTGCTTAGACAATGGATTCTGCAAAAGACCGACGAAACAAAATTACGCCCAACTATGATTAGATCCTAGCATATCTATAAGTAGTCTAATTTTATTGGGTTTGTAGTTTCTGTTCAAACGGCCATATATTTGTGGCAAAATATTTCTATCCTGTGAAGCGACTGAGACTGCAAAAACATCTGCTTCTGCATTTCAAAAACGTTCTGCTCCCCCAGTCGTCTCGTTCCTCCGGCTGCTATGAACGACGAGTTTTCCTACGTCTATGGGTCCAATGATCGACTTCCTAGGAACTAGCAGAGTTTTTCTTCCTCCTTTATGTATCAATTTGTACTACGCACTATATGTTTTTCATCAGCCAAGCATTTAGTCAACACAAGAATGCCTAATAAGCGCTAATCCTTTGCACTTGAGGACTGTTCCCGTTTCGTTTTCATTTCTGCCACTATGGACGAAGAGTTCTACTATTACTACAGCATAATGCTGTTTGTTACCTCTGTTGGAAGCATAGCTGTCAAGCCTCTTTGCATCTACATTGTCGCCATGAAAACTCCAGTATTAATGCGGACAGTTTCCTATTTTCTTCTCAATGAGCTTCTTTGGAACTTTACCGGAAATCTTCTGTTTGCGTTGGGCAAGCCAATCTTATTGGTTCCAGCCTTGTGCTTCCGGTTGGATGGAGTAGTTAGTGACGTGTTGAAAACCGAACAGCTACGATCGATATACTCGATAGTGATTGTTGCATTTTTTGCCAACTTCTGCTTAGGCTTTCTCAGCACGTTAATATATCGCTACGTTACACTAGCTTTTAATAGCGCGGTGTTAAGATTTCACAAGATTTGGGGGTACATGCTCTGTGCCATTGGTCATTTCATTGTATCGCTTCTTGTTGCTTGTCTCCTGTACATGTGGCAGATGCCTGTTAGTGAGTATCCAAAGGATGCCCTTCCCAAAAACACCCAGAATATGGTGTGCTACCGTCCTGGTGAAAGAGAAATCGTGACTGTCATCGCCTTATTCTGCTCAGCTTACGGTACAGCCTTGTTTCTCTTCTCTTTGCTTGCTGTGATGTCAATTCGCGCTCTCAGAAAACGTGCACAGCTGATGAACAAGAAAACGCTTAGTCTCCAGAAGCAGATTCTCAGAAATCTTATAATCATTACTGGCACTGCCGTGGTACTTGGTGCTGTACCGTTCGCTGCTGTTGTGCTGTTTTTTATGTGTAATAGCAGTGTTCCTTTGCAACGAATAGTTACATCCTTCGCGACACTAGTCACTCTGAACTTTGGGACCGTTTACGCCATCTTGATCTTGTCCTTGTTTAAAACATATAGAAAAGCAGTTTTGAGTCTCCTGCGGTCGTTGGCAGTGACTACAGTGTGTAACCCAAACAATGTTATTTCACCTGCATTAAATGTATAATAAATGATCGCATTTTGTATGTACCCGAGTGCATTGAATTTACTAGTCAGCCACAAATGTTATTCTAAATCCAATCGATCCCTCGTAATTCGTATTATTACAAAATCCACGTCCTAGAATCCTAGAATACCTAAATACTCTGCTGAATTTTGATTTTTGGTCGCTGCTTCCACAGTGTTCATGTAGATCCCACAAACTGTGACAACGGAATGGAAAAAAATTGAAAATTCACATCGTAGTCGTTTCCGCTTCCGTATACTCGATGACGTGACTGTAAGGTGAGTTTGCAAACGGGTTCTCATCACGACATGGGCAACCGTTGTTCCTGAAATACTGGACTGCTCTTAAGCACGACATAAGAGTTTACAAAGATTACATAGTAAAAATCCAGTTGGTTCCTGTATACATATGTCCATACAGTCACATGTGTAGCAAGTACGTTTCCTTCCGTAAGGTAGGAGCGTACCGACGACGTAGCCGACTCTGTCCCCTTGCAGATGCTCCTTAGTTGTGATAAAACTGTGATATCTGCCTGCTATGTATTGCTGTGCTTCCTGTGTACCATATGATTTGGTTTCGGGAGAGTAAACGAAATAATAAAGTTCAGGTCCTAGCGACTCATCGAAGCTGAAAAACGAACTTTGAAAGTTCACTCGCACTGTCCTGTAATCCTTAATAAACCACATGAGGAACTTCCTCGTATTTCGTTACTTGGGATTAACTGAAATGAGACAGTCCGTAAACTTTTCAGCGTTTCCATCGTCTCTGGACACGAACTCCATGAAGTGCACGAGATATCAGAGCACCAAGCCCTATAATTACAACCTCCCACCGACTGATACAAGTTCCATTAGAAATGCACGGTGTAGTTTCCCATATATGGGAGTTTCAGGTGTCTTGCTCGGCTGGAAAGTGCAGGGAGCTCATGGATGCCATATAAGGCAACAGCAGAGGCACGTAACCGGCACTGTTGACCTGATGGGAGTTAAGACGAACACGGTGTACATCTCAGCTGCCTCTATTATACTTAGTCTCCTTGTCATTGTCGTTAATTCTTGCCTGCTGCTCAGGCTGGCCTTAAAAAAGTATGGTGCAAGTATGCAGCACTATTCGATGTTGATTGTCAAAATGGGTTTCGACTGGTTCTTCAGCATCATCACCGTAGTGTATTCTGGGAATATCATAATGCAAATCTATGGTAGGACGTCTTTGCTACCACATTATTCATCCACGTTGGCTTTAGGTATCGGCAGCACCGAGATCTTATACTATTTTGGAAACTGCATCCAGTCGATGGAGGCTACTTTGGGGATCCTTAACGTCTTCATCGCCCTTGATCGTCTTTACGCCATGAGGAAGCCTCTTCACTATAGTCGCTCTTACAGTAGAATCATCCTGAAAACGGCCATACTATCTGTGCTACTTGTCTTTGGAGTCTGTTTTCTCACCTATACCGTTACTCGCCCTCTCAATCTGGACGGATACACATTCACACGTTTGGTGAATAGAAGAGTTCAGAGTATCATCCACCTCACTACGGTTGGAGTCCTTCTACTCAGCATGGTGGTGACGGGAGTCTTCTTGCAAAACTTCCACGCTTTCTTGAAAAAACAAAGGTCGAACCAAGTCCTATCGTATGCAAGGAACGTTAACGCGGTAAGCTCTGTAGGAAAAGAAAAAAGTATATATGTTGAGCTTTAGGCCAATCGAGTCGTACTGTACCTCATGGCGGCAGAACTTCTCTGCTTGGTCGTGCCCAACTTCCTCGAAGTGGTCCTGCGCCACCACGTCGATCTGGGTTCCTTTGGACCTGTAATCCATCCTCTCTACGTGCTCTACATAACCATCAGCGCAGCGATGTTTCTCATTTCCGCGATTAACAAACCACAAAGCTCGCCACCTTCCACGGTTCAAGCAGTTCCCTCATCAAGAAGTGTGCACCCAGAAAGTGGGAAGCCCGATCGTGATGCATGGACCTCCGGTTTATAGCGATAACGCCTTTAATGCTTCATTAATATGATACTGAAAAGTAAACAGAAAGAAAGCATAAAACATATTATATGTTTATTTTAGAACATGTATTATGTTAGCAAAGAATGTACGGTACTCTCATGCCCATTTAGGTTATTCGCCTGGGGCTTTAGGATTGGGACAGATCTATATATAGAACCCACATTTCCGTATTATAGAGTGAATGGCAACGTAGCAGAGTTACGTGTGAGTAAGAATATTGTTCTTCACAGTCCGCGTGTCAAACGTTCCCTACCCTAGGAGATAATAGTGTTACGTATGTTTACAAATACGTGACAAACTGGTGAGGGGGTAATGTAAGCAATCAAGTTGTTATTTCGAAGCGTTCTGCTGAACTTTTAAACAGGATATTTTTCGTTAGGATTGTTTTTCGTGCTATGTGCACTGACACACCTACACCTTGGCCATTAATTGCCGCCATGTTGCGTCTTAATCAACGAGAGATACTCTTCCTTTCGCAGAGAATTTCAATCCAAAAACAGCTCTAATTGCCGCCAGTACGACAATATATCCGCGAAATGCAATTGTCCTACTTTTAGGAATGAAATCAAATTTTGATTGCTACTCGAAAGCAAAGCAGCGCTGTGAGAATTAGTCTTTTTTACAATGGAGAAAACAACTAGGAGATGAATGAAAAGCATATGTAGGAAACCAATTCCTTTCTGGTTTTTCTTTCTAACAGCGCAAAAGAAAACTTGGACTACGTACATGTTGTATACATCCGAAAACTACAATTTCGTGCTAGCACGTAAATTTTGTACTTATGTTGTCACCCCACGCTTGTTAACTAGGCCATTGTTGCAAGCAAACGTATTGTCCTCATTACATTTGATTGTTGGATTGTTTTTCTGAAAACAACGTGGCAAATTGTGGCAGAATTATCGACTGCTTAACCTTATTTGCATACTCACCTACGACGCCCGGTCAGTTCACCGAAAGTCATTTCACCGAACGGACGTTTCACCGAAAACCGTTTCACCGAAAGACGTTTCACCGAAAGACTTTTCACCGAAAGACCTTTGACCGAAAGGACGTTTCACCGAAAATAATTTGACCGAACGGACGTTTCACCGAACGGAAGTTTCACCGAACGGTCGTTTCACCGAACGGT
>JADLIF010002333.1:0-25334 GCA_016648015.1 Steinernema khuongi | reverse complement strand
GATGGAACGACGACATCAAGAAGATTGACTCCAACTGGACATCTATGAACCGACTTCAATGGGATAATTATTTGAGCCACTACATCTGTATTGATTGAATTAGTGTTATAAATAGAATAGAATAGAATAGAATCAGAAAATTTATAATTTGCCATGACACCATCACCATTTCGTTGATACGTTGCAAATCAAAACGATATGCAAAACAGAAAAAGATGCTCAAATGAACGAGAAGAAAGGAGGTGAAAAATTTAACCAAAATTTTAAGGCATTCCATTACGACACAAAACTTCCACTTTCTAAGCAGTAGAAAATATTGTATCACATGTTTTTCGATGCCAGAGATCTGTCCTGAAGCTCAAAAATATGATGTTGGAACAAACATAATTCCTGTTTCGGTTTGAAACCAAAACGATATGCGAAAAATATACTCAGAAGAACCAAAAGAAAGGAGGTGAAAAATTGGACCAAAGTTTGACCAAAGTCAATTCTTAAACAAAACTGAAAGCTACTGTTCCATACGATCCCTAATTACCGTTCAATTCCTGAGAATTTAATACATGTCAAGCCTAAAAACCAAATAATTAAAGGAAGAAAAAGGAATTTTCCACGAATTTGCAAGCAACGAGTCACCCCCTCCAAAAATTATTTTTAGCAGTGGCTGAGTAAGCAAAAAGTCGAGGAAATACTAAGGGGGAGGCAGTTTCAAATAAATATGCGAAAGATACAAAATAAATGTCACCCGTCCGGAACTTCACAACTAGAAAAATCAGAGAATGCTCTTCTCATTAGAATCCATGATAAACTCCCACAACGAAGGACTCACCTCTCTGAGCAAAAAGGCGGCGACATAAGGCGTGAAGATGGCCGTGTATATGACGAGCAGGAGGATGATCCAGTCCCATACGGCCTTGAACGGCGAGTAGTGCACAATGGTGCAGTGGTGGATCCGCGTCGGCTGCAGTTTGTACTCCGGGAGCACGTCTGCGCCAAGCGAGAGCACCTAGAACGATCTGGCGTTAAAACATGGGTCCCGACACGATCTGTTTTGTGTGGTTTTGCGGTTGCACCGGCCACAAGTCAATAATCTCAAAATGGAACGCCGTGGACGACGGCGTTTGTGTCGTCCGCGCGTTCGGTTATTAGATTTCCGACGCGCCGACGATAATGAAAATTGGGAGAAATGAAAATTGGGAAATTAGATTTTTAATTGAAATTGAACTATGCATGGCCCGGGTGTGCGTGTTCCTACGTTCATAAAGGCTTATTAAGTGGCGGCGGACTTTGGGCCGGGCAAAGTGTGGCGGCGACGCACTTTGGAACGCCGGAACGGCGATATGTGCCAAGTGATTAGCGAGCACAAGGCGGGACATTCCGAAAATTACACTCTGCAAGTTTCCATATGGACCTGAAGTCGGCATCAGGGGTTGCTCAGCGTTTGAAGGGCAATTTAGTGACTTGAAGTGCTGTGTCAAAAGTGTCACAGAGTTTAAAGGATGTTTTCTACCCGTCAGGTCAAACGCTCAGGATTACAAAAATGTTATTACTGTCTTTCCATCTGTACACACGACAAAAAAGTTTAAATCTCCTGTTACATTCACCCGATCGATGTTCTCATCAAGTGGGTGGGTTCCACGACAATGCCATGGATCAGAACTTTATATTCTACACCTTAAATCGGTCGAAGCGTGTCCAGAGAACCAGGTTACCAGGTTGCAGTGGCAAAGTACGTAGGTTACTGCGGCCAAATACGATTCACGTATATGAGCTTTATGGATGTTTCTTACGCTTCAGGTGCTTATCTGATATTCGCACCGAATAACAAAAATGTTATTTCTTTAAAAAAAAGTTAAAACCTCCTGATACGTGAGCATTTGCTCCATTGATGTTCTTGTATATGAAAAGCTTGTAGTAAACTAAACATCGTAGAAAAGCACACCTTGCTAAAAATTATACACGGAAATGTAGCGTGATCGGCGTTATGCCGTTGGTTTCCCCATGTTGCCACAGTCCCTTCACAAGGTCGTACAATAAGGCTAAAGTACTTTCGGTCGAGGTAACCGTTTGCAGAAACCCCAACTACATCTCTTCACCGACGTCATTCTTGCAGTCGAAGAGCATTAAGCAAAGTTTTTGTAGATGTACTGGTATTTAGGTAATCTTTTCAACTCACAAAAATGTCATTTATACATACGTCCGTGCGACTCGTGTTATCGCAACTCTGCGTACCTACACTGGACTCAAGTTTTGAACATGCGTCTTTTGTGGATACTGTAACGACAAGGACCGGTGGCGTCCCGTACGCACAAACAAAAAGTGCGTCTTAGGTTCACGGTTTAAAAAAAAGCAAAAAGGACGAACATGCTGAAAAAAAAAAATTTTGCCAGAAATTCTGACTGTGACTTTGAGGCCAATTTTTCCCTATTTTTTTTTGGCGGAGTTCGTCATCAGGCAATTTTGTGGTAGGAGCCAGGGTCATGTACTCGTACCTACACCGGGCTCATGTTTTCATCATGTGTCTTTTGTTTATACTGGAAGGACATGTAGCTCGATAGATCGTCTTGGTGCAACTGAACCTACTCGTGGCTGGTGCGCCAAATCAAGGAACGGGAGCACCGTCCAAAAATTAACAACTCCTTGGTGGTCCTGGCACGAACCTTCTTTATCAGGAACAAAGTCCCGGATACTAAAGAAGTATCAACCTTGCTTCCACGTGCATACATAGTTCACCAACGTCCAGGTTAGGTTCCCCACACCCTGCCAGTAGTCATGGTTATGTCCGAGTTGCCCTTCGACGTGTCATCCACGCGGCCACTTTGACGCGCAGCAACTACTTGCATTTTGGAGTGTTGTGCGCACTTTTTAAAAAGCATCAGCAATGCAACGCATGCTGTAAAATTCATGGATATGACAAGTTGCGTCCCCGGCTGCTAGGCTCCGTACGTGGGAGCCACGGAGCGAGCGTTTAATGTGCTTACTTTCCGGAGCCAACATCGATTGGCCTTTAGGAGGGAAGACGAAAAATGAGACAAAAACAATTTTGAGTGCCGTGGTGGAGCGCGGAGATAACGACGAGTGTGCGTTGGACGTTGAGCCGTGTTTACGGGTGGCCCGAGTGGATTGGGAAGGAGGTCGTTGCATCGAAACAAAGTAGAAGGAGAGACATGCAAATGTGCTGTGACGACATTTCTACGCTCAGCCTCCCCCCCCCCCCGTGTCAGGAGCGAAATATCGCGGTCCAGGCTAGGAATTTTACACAGCGGTGGTGAGGTGTAGGGAGCATTTGGAGCACCATTGGCGATAGAGAAAATCCACTGATAAAAAAGCGCCGAAAAAGAACCGGAATCTAGAAAAGGGATATCGCAAATTCAAGCAAAAATTGATCGAATACCTTTGTTCTTGTAAACCCAGCGGTGGCACCTGGTGCTCAAGTTGTAAAAAAGTAAAGATAAAAAGTAGTCTGTGCTATCACATGTAAACCTCAAAAATACGGTGCACTACTGATACTGCATACTGGATCTGCAATCTACAAAAATCGTTAACCATGTTCATCTTACCACGATTCCCACCAGAGTAGAATTTTTCAGGTGCTAGACGGTTTTCTAGGCCAAGCGAAGGTTTAAACGCAGTTAAAAAAAATGAAAAAATCGGATAAGGAATGGAGTTTTCAGAATGGCGAAATTTGCCAATCTTTGCAAGCGGATGCTTAAGAGTATCAAATGAAGTTGTGGACATTTTTTTGTGTCATGAGAAGTAAGCCGGTTTAAGGGGAAAGCTGGGCCTTTCACATTATACACAAAAATTGTAGGAATTATCGATGCAATTGAGCAAAAACAGCACTCGAGGTTTTCACAGTAACCACTTTGGTACCTACCGTTGACTTCAAAAATGTTCCAAAGTTGCAGCAGGCGAAAATAAGCAACGCAAAAACGTCACAACAAGAGGAACACCTACTGGGTCTAGAAGTTTCTTCTATTCAATAGTTACCAAACCTATTCGCCTAAGCTCCGACCACAAACCGGCTCCACCATATCTACCCGTGCCAAAAATCTCTGTACAAGAAGCAATTGCCATAGGAAACAAGAGATTTGAAACTTGCTTTGATGCAGTATTGTGGTCAGAATGAGGCCAGTCGGACAAACTTTCGCGTAAAATTTCCAAACTCCCTTAACTTCTTCTTGTTCTGCCTTTCATTGTACCTAACCTGCACCCTTGCGATCGCCGAAAACATACGCCCGCGCCATATGAGTCAACTCATAGTGGAAATGACGCCTTTATTATTCTTTTGAATAATTACGCAGCTCACTCCACGTCGCATTGTTTGGCTCTTTGTGTCGTTGATTGAACTCATTAGTTACGATGTTTTCCAGCCTATGCCAAGTCTACGAGGACGCCGAGTTCCCGCTCCGACGGAGTAACCTACAGGAACAGAGCTTTACATTGTGCCGTCCAAAAATCGCTCCAGAGCTATGTAAACTGTTTGCATAGAAAATCTTGAAATCCCTCGACAAGGTTCGCGTTCCCATGCTTAGGTTCTACCTCCTATGCGTTCTCACAACCCAGAAGTCGCGGCCACGTCGCTGTTTTGACCGCGCGGCTGATAGGACGTGAAAGGAAAGCGGACAATTGAATCAGCGCGATGAATCTTGGATTTCTTGATTAGGCGGCGGGTCGGACATGTACGCGAGGAGCAAGTACCCAGACGATTGAGAGAATGGGCCGAAGTGGAACCAGGTCCGGTTTAAAGGTCGCTGAAGATGCGCTGGAAAGAGGAAGAGAACGGTTGATATTAAAGACAAAAATGACATAATGGATTGATGCAGAATAGCAACTATCAGGTTTGGACGAAGCAAGTTCTCCCTCAGCAATTGGTAACAGGCAAAGGGTAACATGAGTCGTGTATGTTGCATTATGGAATCTTGCGCCGTTGATTGATCCAGGAAGGAATGTTAAATAACGCGTCTAGACCCTACGTTAAACAAACGTTAGACAGAAGTCAAAAAGGTCTCTTCAAAAATCAGCTCTTTTCACAGTACGAAGAACGTTTGAAAATGTTGAACTAGAGTAAATGATGAAAGGAACCTAATACACTCCTCGACAAAACTATACGCTACCCCCGCCGTTGAGCCAGGAGGAAAAGTTAAATATAGCGAGATATTCAATAGAAAGATGTTGTGTCCTTCAAAAATCGACTAAAGCAGAAAACCATCTCAGGTAGAAATAAATAAGCAAAATATATGGTCAACTTGATGAAATGTTCCGTTTTACAAGCACACTATATATGTTTATGAGATTTGCAGCTTATTAACGGTACTAAGACAAAAAAGGGGACCATGAAAAGGCCACACAGGAGAGGAACAAAAATATGAAGAGAAATGTATATTGGAAAATGGAAAAATACTTTTTGGCGCCATTTAGAACTTCAGCAACTCTTCCCAGAGCAAGAAGCTGAGCGCTAGAGAATATGAAGTAGAGATTATGTAAACAATGAAAAGGATATGACATAGAAATACGAAAATTCTAAAGAACCATCCTTATCGATATTTGTTAGATTATCGATGAATGTTATCTCGTTGTAAAGCGCTGCTTAAAATATACTACGATGTTCTATGTTCTTAAATGGAGATTATTTCTGTGGTTTGTGAAGACGGATTAAGAGCGCTATCTGGAAAGCTGGATAAGAACATAGCCTGTCGCGGGAAGGAAAAATAATTACTCCACGGCTACTTTAACCATCGTCAAGCTGACTGTAGCGACATGTCATCGTCGGCCATCGCCAAAAATAAATAATGTGAGGGTATAGAATCCAAGATCTAAGGGGCCAGATCAAGGAATGTAGACTTCAAAAATCTATGGTAAAAGCCACCACCATCACTAAGCCCAGCTCGTCACCGTAATAAGGCGGACAGTTGCGGAAACGCCGTCGGATCAAAGTCTTAGTCCGCGTGTCTCCCAATTACTGCCGCCGAAGTCGAATAATTAGCTTGCAACGGGGAAACGAGGAGGATACCGCGGACAACGGAATTGGGTCGACTGAGAGCGACGGAATCGCCATGGACATGCGGCGGACGAAGACGCTGGCGCGGCGCGCCGCCGTGTTCGCCGTGGACGGAGGTCGTACGGCGGTGTCGGACGAGTAACTGTTCGCCTTGAGGAGTCGCCGGTGCTCCGGCCGGGGTACGGTAGGCTTCTCCGCGGCTGAGACATTGTTGTTAGACACGAGGGGCGTCGAGATCTAGACAGGTGCAGGTGAGGCGGTGGGGTACGGTAGCCGAGGGGTACTTCGTCGTCGTCGCTCTCGGAGTAGGACTCGGGCACGGTCTCGAGACGAACTCGGCGCTGGCGACGCTGAGTCGCCGACTGCAGCGACATGTCATCGCCGGCGTCTCCGCGCTTCTTAGCCGGGGGCTTGGCGCCGCGGAGCAGCGGAGTCGTCGGGGGACCCGTGGGGGAGGAGGAGGAGGAGACGAGCAACAAGGAGGCAAACGAAGGAGGAAGAGGCCAAATTGCCTCAAGAAGTGATAAAACAAAATCAACACCACGTCGGCCGTGAGCGCGAAGCAACCTCTTCGTCTTCTTCGCCGGAGGAGCGCCAAGCGCCTCCCCCTTCTCCTTGGCTCCTTCTTCCAGCCCCGCGGCTGCTGCTGTTGCTGCTGGAAGGCAACAATGCGTCGCGTTAATTACCGCATATTTCGGGCCCGCGCGCTCCAGCTGGCCCGGATGATGGGGCTGGACAGCTGCAGGCAGCCGAGGTTAGGGTCCCTCGGTGGGACGACAAGGAGCTCGAGGAGGCCGAGATGGACAAAGATTAGGACGTGCGGGTGACGAGGGTCATGAAGGGTGAGAGGGGGAGATAAGAAGTCCGTTCACGGTGCATGTGATCTTGGATGGTTTTTGCAGTATTTTCGTTGGAGCTAAGGGTCCTGGGGGGAATGATGGAAATCACGGCAAAAAACTATGGCAATATAACCATCTTTTAGTGGAGTTATACGTGTAGAAGGATAGATCTATGGATACAGTTGACTAGGTACACAAAGTCCTTAGAAGAATCTGCTTCCACGTGTTTTAATTTTTGTTTATGAACATAGTTAAGGATTAATAGTTAAAGAATACAGTTCTTTAAGCATCCAGAAAGCATTGAAATGTATCAGGTCGTTCATATTTAGAAATTTGAACCATTTTTGGCCTTTCCAATGCCACTTTTGCTCCATTTAAAGTCCGAGGGAGAATTTTGTGGAAAGAAGTGATGCTCATACTGCATTCGTGGAGGTAAACTTCCTCTAACTGCCTGGCCATTTCATGAAATTGTGCCTTGAGTGGTTTTTGGTAGATAATTACCGGATCTAAGTTGTTCATCCTATATTTTTGCCACTGATGCAATCCACGCAGCACGAAATACATGCAAATTTTTCCTGTGCATTAGAAATTTCTTCAATAAAAAGTTTAGGCTGGCATTTTTGCGGCTGGCATGGTGGCATCGTTCTTTCTCCAGATACTTTCATAGCTATGTGTAGGGGTCTTTTAAGCATGGGTAGGAGTACAGCAGTATCACAACGATGTGGTTAACAGATTGCTCGTAATTTTTGCCATTGAGCGCAATCAATCGGCACCAAATAAATTGGACACTTTTGGTCTACACAAGGTCTGATCTGTAAGCGTCTCTAAGTATTGTGCTTCTGCTTAGGCTTAATTGACACCGGTACAGCTTGATCGACATCCATATTCTCGTTCTTCATCCTAGTCAATGAGTGTGAAGGGTTTTCCTTTCATCATGTACGGAGCCGGGCTAGCTTCTAGGCAACAACGGAGTTTCTAATAACAATGTTAGGACAATTTGAGGGTAGGAAATCACAAGCATACCACAAATAAATGGTTTACATTTTTTAGCGTTGACCTTGTATCGTTTGCTCGTCATTTTTGTAGATTATTTAAGGCACCCAGTTTTTATCACGTTTATTTTTGTGCTTGTGACATTGTTCTCCCTTTCTAAAAGTTGGGTGTCGTTCCTTCGTGTCGTGAACATTATTTTTAATTTTGTAAATGGTAACTTCCCACGATTTCTCTTCAGTTACCAAGTGGGGCTTTAATTGCAGTGAATACTTTCTAGGGATTCTAGAGATGTCCTGAAGAGTTTCCAAGTGGCTAATCTTCTAAGTAATTTTTCAGTCCCAAAGCATTTGACAAAGCAGTCCAGTTAGCATATCCAGGTTTCTCCAGTTTTATTTTTGCGCTTTTTCACTTTCGTCACGTTTCTTTGATCTTGTGAAGATCTGGTTTTCTCTGAGGCCCTTTCGGATTGGCCGCGTTGTTGCTATCTTCATTCTTTAAAATTTTATTTTTATTTTTTGATTTATTTTTATTTTTTTATTTTTCTATTTTTGAAAACGTCACACAGTTTACAAAGCAGAAAGGCTTAAATTTATAGTAATTTTTTGATGCTACTGCATCCGTCGTTATCCCGGTGGACACAACTATGCACTCCATTGGCGCTCTCGGCCTAGTCCACCTTCCGGTTCCGCCACGCTCCCACTCCAAGCGCCGTGTCCAGTGCTTCAAAAAATTCAATATGCCCCCTCAGGCGTCGCTGCTTGGGCGCGTTGTTTCACTTTAATTTCGGCTTTCAAAAAACGTGCAGGCACAACAACGTCGTCGTCCAATTTTAATATCACGGCGGCGTCACGTCACCCGGTCGAGGGTCGGCGTTGTTTGCCTGGAGGCCGCGGGCATCGTTCCGAAAGTCGCAGGTGGATGTCACGCATAATTTACGTCAATCCCGCGATTGACTACTTTGTTTGGGGGGTAAACTGGCTAATTAGTGGGTAGAGCGCGTGTGGAGGGAGCGGTTGGGACAGAGGGACCGCTGGGGAGGGCAGCTCAGGAGTCGGAGGTTTCGTTGATTGGGAGGTCGTCACACTGGACGGAGGGTGGGAATTTGACATTTTTGGAGTCGTTGATCAAAGACGATCCAAGACATTTGACATGTTCAGAGATCTTGGTTGGATCTCTGTATTTTTGTTCATGTAAGTTGATTTCCGAGTTGTTCTGCGACAAATAGCCGTGGGAATCAATGGGGATCTAATT
The DNA here is from genome assembly GCA_016648015.1 of Steinernema khuongi. Classification (NCBI taxonomy): domain Eukaryota; kingdom Metazoa; phylum Nematoda; class Chromadorea; order Rhabditida; family Steinernematidae; genus Steinernema; species Steinernema khuongi. The sequence continues at coordinate 16,253 of JADLIF010002333.1, read as the reverse complement.
AAGGTGGGGGAGCACATCGCTGACAAAGGAAGGAGTTTAAAAATTCAAACAATGGCGTCCTTGTGTAACATCTAATCAAAGAAAAAGCGAAAGGAAACATATCCACGTGAAATAAAATGCAGGTATATGAGAAGGAAAAGGCGGGAAATTTTTGCAAGTACGAACCCTATAGGAGCGAAAGATAACAAACTTCCGTGTGCTTTCTATATTTGTGATATCTGCTTGGCAAAAGTGTTTTTCTCCACATAAAATAGGTGCGTTTTAGGAGTGAAGTAAAATTTAGGTCGATCAGTAGAAAATTTTTGGTAGTGCTGTGGACTAGTTGTGTCAGTTTACATTTAACATTTTAACCTACATTTTTTAGTGGACAGCTGAAACTAATGCTTTCCTGGTATCCCACTGGGAGATGCTTCCTAGGACCGAAAGAGTTTAGTGAATGGAACCCCATCTGGAACAGTTAAGCGGTTCAACCAAGAACTGGGGAAATTTGTGGTGGATTAGGATCGGGGGTGAATCTATTGTCGGCTGATTTTTGTTCTTTTCTAGTTGATTCCAGTGAGACTGAGGTAGGAAGCAACGTTAAAAAGTAAATATATTTTTGGTTCCATTTGTTACCTTCTTCTTGGCCTTCTTCTTGTAAGCTCTTCTTTCAATTTTTCCGCTCATACATACAGTTTCCTTACATCGTGTGGCTCACTTCCTTGTGTGCACATGACAGATATCTCCTTGATATTTAGTCCGATCAGATACAATTTTTGAATTAAACTTTTCTGGGAAATTTTCTCATAGGTGTAGTTATGGGTTTTCCAAGGTTTCAGATTTGTTATTTGCTACAATCTGCTTTGACCGAAATTCGAAAGAATTTTTGCGTATATACAGTACGCCAATCTGCTATAAATCTTATCCTCTTCTATCACAAAAAAATAAGGCAATTTGGCAATTTTTTTAGAAAATAAAATTTTTCTTCTTTTGAATTCTTCTGAAGTCAATTAGAAGAAGAATTTTGCCATGTTTCTCTCCAAGGTTTTTATTTCTATTTTTGTCATTTTTGCTACTAATCCGGCTCTGGTCAGCCAGATCTGTTCTTAGATGAAAAGCGCAAGGAAATAACGTGGTCCTTGTCGGATTCCCTCTAGAAAAAGTGCAATATCATCGGTCATTCCCTGCAACGCAGCAGCAATCCACTAGAGCTCATAACCACAATTACTATTCGAAGAAAAACGGACACGCAAGAGCGCGGAGACGAGCGAGGCTCTGGGACGCGGATTCGCATGGAAGACGGGGATGTGCCTCTTGGAGAGCCGTTTCCCTGGCGACGTTTCCTCAGACGGTAAACAAAAGAGCGAGTTTTACAGGTCGACCGAGCAGGCGGAAAAAGGCAAAAACAGTGACCTCTTGTGAGATAAATCAGATGCTCCACGGCGTCTTGTTATTGTTCGCGGAGCGAGATAATTATTATTCGCTCTCACAGCGATTGTTTGGCGTTTTTAATCAAAAACGGACGACACGGAAAGGGAATGTTGATTAGAGCGTGAAGAAGGCGCTGAAACAATGTCCTTAAGACTGCCGCGAAGGATAGAGAGGAGAAAAAAAATGAATGACTCTGGCGGGGTCCGAACTCACCCCGAGCGGTTTATCAATATCCATCGACGTGTGTGGGCATCGGTAGTGAAAAACAGTGAAATGATTCTTGTAAAGTAGTCAGGGAAGAGTGCACATATTTGTGATGGTATACACATATCTTAAGCCTACATACAGTGAAGGCATCGTATGAGAACCTTTGATTAGAAATTTTTGTAAAATCGGGTTGTGTTCCAGAATTGGGCCTCGTTTCGTCTGTATTTTTCCACCCGTTTTCACTTATTCTAGCGGTCCTGATCATCATCCCATGGGGAAGTCTTTGAGAAGCAGTGATAAGCAGATGTACGGTAGCACGATACGTTTATAACACATAGGGACTTAACGGTTTTTGTCGCGGATGATGGTGGTGACGAACCCTGAATTCACAGCATCAGTGGGGAGTTTTGTGTGGCATGGGTTTGAGATAGTCATGTTTTTCCACAGCAAGAATATTATTTAGCGCTTTTCCACGCTTTTAAAAGAGAACGCACAAATTTTGCCGTAAGTATAGAGGTCGGAAGAGGCTGCTTCCATTGCGGCTACCACAGAGGAGGCATACTTGGCTTAAATTTTTCAATGTTTTGAAACTTGAATGAGAAGCAGATGAGACCTTTTTGCACTAGAGAGCTTTTGGAGTGCTTTTAGCTAAGATAACATTTTTGTATTTCGGTATCGTGTGCTTAACGGATACCGACTTTTCTCGATCATTTGTTTTCTTTTACAACATTTACACCATTTATTTATGGTATCTGGGGAGTTTGGGAGTTTCGTGTGGCATGGGTCTTTCCGCAGCAAGAATATTTTTTTAGCGCTTTTCCACGCTTTTAGCGAAGAATGCAAAAATTTTTGCCGTAAGTATGGTAACATTTTTCTCACCGAGCTTTCTCGATTCTTTGTTTTCTTTACATTTTTGAATTCGGTACTCGCTAGCTTAGATGTTTGACATTCTCTATGTTACATCATGACGCCAATGGATCTTACAGCTCATTATCAACTGACATTCATGTGAGATTTCAACTTCTGGTGATGCTAGGAACCTTTTATGAATAAATCAGGGATTCACCTTTGTGGGATATGTCCACAAAATCCATAAATTATTGGAAAAACGTGTATTTTTGTTTACACAACTTTGCCCTTATAGTCAACTGGAAACTTTATTTTTAAAGGCGGCGCCGCATAAGTAAAAGCGATCTTAATTTTTGCCTGCTTTTGCCTACATCAGACCTACTTACGAGTTCTGGCGATGGTAACAAGACCACGTTAATTATTCGGACTCAGAACGCATCGACGTTTTACATCCAGAATGGGGCCCCACAACCCTCAAATAATTGGGAATTCGAAGATTTTTGGTGATAAAATGTCAAATCCTTATTCACAACTTACGTCTTCTAGTATATGCGCGCCAACAGTCATGATACACGCTGGCGGGAGACTCAAAAGGACGAAAAAACAAGCAACTAACCGTCAGGACAGGACCGTTTTTGTCTTCGGCCGTCATGTTTGGAGGCTCGTTTCAGGTTGACGCCATTAATCACCGGCGACGGGGAGCACAGATGAGCGCCGGAGGGGACGCCTTGGCAAGTGCGTCCGAAACGGTTACATAGTAACGGAGCACGCGGCGAACAAAAGGGAGTCAGGTGCGGACAAAAGGCGCCCATCGATCCGACTTTGGTTTTTGGCTCGGCGCGGAGGAAGGAGTGGTTACTACGCGCTGATTAACTATGTGTGCGTCAAGACGATCACGTTCCATATATGGCAACGTTGCCGGAAGCTTCCGTCAAAGTCACGTTCGTGTGGTGGGCGCCTTACTCTTAGATTCTGGGGGATGTCTTCGGATCCAATTGGACAGGGGTGCTCTCAACAGCTGAGGGATTTTTGATATAAGAAGGTTCTCCCAAGAACTGGCACTTTGGCGTTTCCAAATTTGGCTAATCGCCTGAGACGTCGTAAACGCGCCAAATTTGGCTTTATTGACTCCGATAAATAGATCATCACGTACGGCTATGCGGAAATACATCGTAAAATCGATTTTCGCCGAAACGTTCCTAATCGTATTTGCAATTAAATGGCTCAATAAAGGGTGATTTCAAGAGGACCACCCTATGGTTATGACGTGGAGAGAGGCGGTGCCTAAAGGCTTCAAAACTTTTACTTTGCACGAAAGAAGCAACGATACTTAGATAGGCGGGTAAAAAGATGTATTTTTGATGTTATTCGAACTGAACTAAGGATTAGGTGGCGGGCATCACAGGATTTACACATCTCAGCGATTCAAATTTTAACGCCTTTCAAGTTGTCCTTCGTGCTTTAGGAATCTCTTATTTGGACGAAGAAGCAGAGCTCTTTCCAATGACCAATTTTATATTTTAGAAGGATTTTTCCATATCTCTTGTTTCAACCTTAGGCTCGTCAAATATTATCCAAAATCGGTTTAAGACGACCTTCAGATTGCACGTTAAAACAAGCAGAGTTCCTTGGATAGGTGGATTTTTGTGCTTCGTATGGTAGAGCTCAGTTTTTGCGGAACGTTATCTTATCCAGTGCACATTTTTGCGGGTAATATGGTGTTTTTTTTGACGTTATGCGTTTGAACTTTGGGTTTGTCAAACATTATCCAAATACTATCAAATACTGTCCGAAATCGGTTTAAGATGACCTCCAGATACTTTAAAACAAGCATAGTTCCTTGAGTAGGTGGATCTTTGTATGTGTAATCCATTCTGAGCAAATCGATGAGCTGATAAACTCTGCGGAACATTCTGGTTAGCTTCAAAGGTGCAACAAAGAGTGAAACCTGGTTAAAGTAACATAGATTTTTGGAGAGAAAACGACTGTTCTCATATGCGAGTCATTATCATAGGAAACTACAGTAAATAAGATGGCCACGGTGTTCCAGATGAGGTCTTCGTGTCAGGATCCCAATCTCGCTGCGATGATGCGATAGTAATTATGGGACATTTGCAGTGACTTGCTCAGCAAATCAATCTGGGCATTGCGATAAAGATGACTTGGTAATAGTGAATTTTTGGAGCGTGAGAAATCCAGAGTTGCCAATCTGACAATATCCATCGAGGATTAGAATCTATACCGTGCTGACACATAATGCCAACACTTGAAAAGTGAATCATATTTCTTAAATTTAATTTTTGGTTTGTATCGGAGAGCTTTCCCCCACTGTCCTGATCTCAGTGGTATGCTCGAGGCTTCTTATCCTAACGGTAAAAGGTCGCAAGATGTTCTGATGGCCTCAGAGATCTCTGATCCCATGGGAAGAGTCTGCTCGCTGATTGGACATCAAAATTGGTTTGGTGCTTTAGAGAGGTCTTCAGCAGGGTTTCTTCTTCTAAGCTGGACCAGGACTTTTATACAAACTTTCGGAGGATCCATGGATGCGTAGAAGATTATATTTTTGTCCTGACGAAGACACTTTTAGCTCTTTAGTTGGACCGTCATCTCCATCTCCAAGTTAATTACTTCCAAGTCCATACCCATGTGTCAAGGACTTATACTCTGTGAAGCTACAAAAAAGTCACCGTGACCAAGTCTTTTCTGGCAGTGTTTGTGACTAGCTCCTTGTAGTTACAATTCAGTTACTCGTAGTTTGTGTAGGTTCACAATTAAGTTCTCTTTTCAGCACCTGCTCCATCGTCCCACGCCATTTTACAGTACAGCTATCGTAGGTATTTTTGGCAACCCTTCCTACCAATCTGGAATTGACATATCTAATCTGGTATTTTTGGACATAATCGATAGACATGATCCAGGATTGGTGGGTTCAAAGGAAAGAAGGCTCCAAGCTACTTAGGCGTATTTAAAGCAAAGTGCAAATCCGGTACTACTAGTTCGTCCAAGTTCAGGTATTTTTGGGCTGGGAATGAAGCCGCAACTAGGCGCATGTTCTTGACCCAGAAAGGACATAATCAATGTCAGGAACACGATTTTTCAGTTTTAAATGGACTTTAAGGGGTGAATGCTATATTTTTGTGAGCTGACGGTTAACGCCGACGATGTTAGCATAAACCGTGCCTTCCTGGTGCAAGGTACTTAATCATTTTTGGATGACATAAGAGTATACCCCCGGTTCACGCCTCCCCGAAGCGGACCTTCCGCGTTCACATAGTAACCGTTGGCAAAAGTCAAACCTTTGTCGACAGGATTCCGGATCAGCTCCAACGCGGCTTGAAAGCCCTCAGGGTCGCGCGCCGCTCTTCGCCAAACACCGCCTCTCGCACTGGATGCTCATGTGCCGGCTCGGCGTGTCTTAAGCAGCGAATCTATGATGTATGTGGGTCGTGCGGCATAATCGTTTGCAAAAACGAAGTATTATGACGCGGGATTTCGGTGTCGAGTGGGTCGGCGCCGCCGGGAAGTGAATATGTAATTGCAGCAGAGCGCGCGAGGGCCGATTTTGGGCGGCGGTTAGCAACAGGCGTCGACGATGGCGACGACGCCGAGCAGGGGAGCAGAAGGAGACGGATGAGGAGCGACAAGTGAATGTCATACGTTGAAACGGACTCGGACGGCGACAATCGATCCAAGGAGAAGGCAAGGAGGAGGGTTGATGCCCGCTGTACAAGCTGGGTTGCCCAAAGTGCATACGGCCTGAGGTGAGGAGGCGATGTTTTGAAGAAGAAGCGGTTCATTGTCCACGCGGACAATGGAGGTATTCGGGGAACGCGCATCGGTGGAGCTCCAGGGGAGCCAGGAGGGTCGCCGGCTGGGAGAAGCAATTTTTGGAGGCCAGAAGGACGATGTTTGGTGACCGGTGTTCCGTAGAACGTCAGCGAAGAGCATGAATGCAGAAAGTGCTTCCGGCCTGACAGAGCTCAGAGGTTCCACTTCTTTTTTGTGCTGTTCCCATCTGTCTTCGCTGCATTATGCATTGATGTCCGAGATCCATGGATCATGGTTCGCGGCCGAGATAGTCCACTCGAAAAAGGCTCTGGTGGTACCAGCCGACGTAAAGCCAAGTCTTTCTAGTCCGGGTATGGAATGTTGTACTTCCGAAAGGGCTGTGCAAAAGCGAGTTGTAGTGGCTGCTGCTTTGCTCTAGGCCTGAGAGGAAGTGGGTGCAGTTCCAGGGGGTTGATGGTTCTTGTTCGTTCAAGTCCAGGCACTTTTGGTTCAACAAAGCGTTTGATGCAGTGCTTTTACATATGATATGGGGGACAGCGGTGGGTTGGGGTAGAGCTGAATGGCTCATCCCTTTCGTTTACGTATCTTGATTTTTGAAATCGTCATTTTTGTATAAGTTTGTTAAGAATAATGGGAATGGTACAGTGTAGTGGATTTGGATGAACATCTTGAGCATCTTGAGTGTATTCTAAGATTTCTGTCCATTTCAAGGTAATTAATAGAAAACTCTAAATTCATATGACCTGGATTTTTGGACGTTCAACGCAGATTCTCTGCAGATTTCACAGCAGAGTTTTCAAAGTGTTAATGGGGGAAAGGCCGTAGTGGCTTGCTCCAAGGCACGTCAAGAGCTGCAATTATTCGTCACAATTATATATTTGACGGTTTTCTCGTGCTGGGAATTCGCATTTCATGTTCTCTCATGGGTTTCTCTATTTGTGGTTATACAACGGATTGCAGGAGATGGATGTCATCGACTGATCGGAGAAGATTGCATATGTAGGATGTTTTCGTGTCATTTTTGACATAGGTTGTTGAAGTACTGGAATAAATGGCCACGCGCATGAAAGAAATGCTGTTAAATACATTTGCTACAATTTTTGAGCGTTGTTCTAGTCGATTCAATGTTCGATTTAAATTGGGAGGTTATTGTTGTAACAATTTCATGAATTAAGGTTGGGAAATGCCGAATTAAAGTGATGGTTTAGATACTTGCTTGATGGCTGTGTTTCACAAAAGAATATTTTTGAAACGGCTAAGCCCATTCACAGTTCTTCATGTAATTTATCACATTTTCTTGCTTTTATTTTCTTCTATCACATTTTTGCAACCCGAAGACGTATGGAACGTGGAAGATCCAGGGATCCAAAGAAGAAGATTATATCACTATCGGTCTCTAGGCGTCAGCATGCAGTTCTAGAGCCTCTAGAGTTATATTTTTGTGAGAAACACAGCAGTCCTTTTCGTCTTCTTTATCATGATTTAAAAGTGAATGTCTTTGGAGTTTTCCACAGAACTAGGGTAGAGTGGGAACTCCAAAACTCTAGGTGCTGCTTATCTGCATCGGTTCCGGTTCAAGTGTCTTAGTGGACTGGTGTACTCCAGAAAAATGTGTGACCTTTGATAATAAGAGATATTTCTGTTCATTTCTATTGTTTTCATAAATACAAAAAGGTTAGGAGGTCTCAAAATTTGTGTCAGCTTAGTTTTTTACGTCGTCGATGTAGCACTTATACTGGTTGTCATCAGTTCATGATCAGCCTATTTCCAAATACCGTATGTGTAAACATTTTTTTTCCCGGTAGGGAGGAGGTGACTAAGGAAAACAAAGACATCTCGAAGTACCGACGTCCGTCTCTCATCTCCAGCGCTTACCTTCAAGTAGCCAGTGGAAATGAACACGGTCAGCGTGGGCTTCTTCTCGCGCTGCTGCTGGTAGAACGAGGTGCACACGCGGTTCGCGTACTCCCGCCGTCGGACGGCGACGCCACCGTTCGATCTCGCCCGGAGCCACGGGTTCATGGCGCGGCGACGGACATGGTCCAGAAGGCGCGCGAACGGTGCCCAGAGACAATGAGCTGCCAGAGTGGACGCGTCCTCCTTGGGCTTCTCCAGCGGTTCCGGAGACTAATTCCTCCTCGCGCGCTCTAAGGGTGGCGAAGAGGACAAGTCGCGACGTCGGAGGACGCGCGAATTTCGATTTTGAAAGGGCTTAATTGAATTAGCAGAGCGCGAGTTGCGCTGTCGGTGGCGACGCCGAGGAACGCCACCGGAGGAAGGCGCGGACGCCGGGGTGACGTGTGTTGTGAAGCGCGCGGGGGACAGGTGAAGAGCGAATTTTTTGGCTCCGAGCTGCCAGGTGCTCCAGGTTCAATGCCGCGGGATCGGTGGCCGCGATCTTTGGTTGCTGACACCTTTGGACAGGGATAATCAATTGGGTTAGGGTGTAAGTAGGTTCACGGAGGTCGGTAGGGCACCGGGGAGTCCTGGGGAATTGGATCAAGGGACGACGATTGGGTTAGGGGGAGAGGTGAAATGACGGAAATGACCTTATGAAGAACGCGGTGGGGGCAAGGATGAAGGCGATACATCTGACTGACAGTGAAGTACCGGAACTGGAAAGGGTACCTATGGTGTACATGTTGGCTTTTTGCGTATGACATGATTTTTGTCTTTTTGGATCAAGTTACTACGTTTTTTTTGTTTACTATTAGATTGTCGTGCTTGTATATTTTTGTACTTCGATTTGTACTGCTATAAAGTTATTTTGGTGTTATTGCACATTTTTGCCCAAACGCACATTTAATATTTTTGCTCTTCGAAAGAAACCTCCAGAGGAATTTGCATTTGAGCATTGCACCTGTACAGGGTTCGTAACCTCCTTGCAGTTTACAGATATCTTATTGGTAAGCATGTCTCTTAGCTTTCCTCACGATCCATGTAGGTACCCAAAATGTTCTCATTTTTGCAGCATTGTTGTTTACAATAAGGTTTAATTCTTGACTGCTCTTATCTTAGGTTGTCCTGCTTGCTTAATCTTTGTTAATTTGAGGTTCAGTCCGAGTTTATTGCACTTTTTTGCTGCTTTCGACTTCGTCAAGCAGCCACATGCGTGCACCGATGTCCGAGTGGTTAAGGAGTTTGACTCGAAATCAAATGGGCTCTGCCCGCGTAGGTTCGAATCCTGCTCGGTGCGAAACTTTTTTGTCCGCTCATTGAAGCCCGTAAGTATGAGTGATTTTTGAAGTCGTGGCCGAAGGAACGGTTTCTACGTATAAAAAAGCGGTCACCTACTGGTCTCAAAAGCAATCAGCGGATAGGATCAATACTACCAACACTGCTGGACGCCAAATGCGATAGACAATAATTTTTGATACCCTGAGATACTGCTCCATTTTTGGATAAGTGCATAAAAACTGTTTGTGTAGTACATACAACAACAAGGGAATTTAGGTTAGGTGGTAAGTCTACCGAATTAAAGGAATATATTCACCAGATGTATCTGTATTTTTGTACATATTAGTAGTCATGGCTCTGCAAGCACACTTCCACTTCACTTCTGTTTTAATAGGCCCAAAAGCAAACAGTAGATCTTGAAGTAGCTACCTCGTTGTTGTAAAGTTTTATTTAAATTTTATGCATCACTCCAATAGTCGGTATTTTGCAATACAAAGTTGAAAAATAAAATGTTATTCCCTAGAGTACAATTTATGGATTCATGGACTAAAGTTTTGCACTTTTTTGAATTTTTTTTTTGCGCTAATTTGAAACTTAGAACTGAATCAATTTGATGAACGCCGATTTGATAATTTTATAAACGAAATTTTTGGCTATAAGACGAAACAGGAAATGTGATGTGTGACCAGGAAACACTTGAAGTTCCCTTGTAAGTGTAGAAGTGGCACTATAATTAGATTGTACCCACAGAAGTGCGGAATATCGGAAGCAAAACAACAGCTATTTCCTTTGGATGCATCTTTCTTTAAGGGTACTTTCTATTTTTGTAATTTTTAAGGTTTCCATGGGTTTTAGGATTCCTAGACTCCTCATTCCTAGTTCATTCTATTCTCATTCTTACAGGACTGGTAAGTTCAACTCATTTTTTTCTCGCTATCTTCATTCCAGTTTCCCAGAATTTTGGGTCATGCACGTTCTTCCCTTACGGTCCGTTTACATTTTATACGCATTTGCAATAGTCAGTGTCCCTTACATTCTGCATTCTGGACGTCCTTCTGGAGTGGGGCCGGAATCCCCGGTCGCTGACGGCGCCGGACGTGGCCGCCGAGCGCCTCGGATGGAGTCCGGTGGCTTGCGCGCTGAGAGTGGCGGGCGGAGTGAAGGTGAGCGACGGCGCCACAGGGCCCGTGTTGGCGAGTGCGGATCCCGTGCAACTCTCGTCATGCCCGAAGACGGCCGTTTTCATGCCACCGACGGTTTCGCGGCGTCGATTCTACTTTGGGTGGCGCGGTTCACCTGTTCCACAATTGAGCTCCGCCTGCCGCCAGGGGCATGGCGGCTCCGAAAGGGCGACGTTTACAGCAGCTCCTGGGCTCCTGACACGGAGCGGGGAATGTTCCTGAGCGTCTGAGGGCGAGACGCAGGAATTTCGGTTCGTCGCGAGAGAGGGTATTCTAGAAAGCGGACAGCGTTGTAGGGAGAGATGGTCCCGCACGGAAATTCGCGAAATATCGGACAATAAGGATGAGACGCAAATACTCGGAGAAGTTTGTAAGATAGGACCGTGGTTTAGGCTTGTATGCAATGTTCTCTTCGTGTTGAGACCCAGAAGTCAACCACATTGCAAAAATTTAAGCAGATGTCAGGGATGATGGGACATCAATGTTTGCAGGAATCGATCCCAAAAATGTCAAGATTAAAGGATTGAACTACGAGCAAACACAGATGGTCCGATATGCCCCTTGGAACCAATTGGCGTGCAAGTGATTATGACAAAATAGTTCTTAACAGCGTACAGATCTGATAGGACCAGCGTTTGTTCCTCACAAGTTCTCCATCTCTATCCCAGTGTACATTAATCTCATCTTATTGACCTTTCATTCTATGAGATATCTGAGTACTAAACCGCTCAAACGGCGTTTGAAAAAGAGATTTTCACTTAAAACAGAAAAGGTCTCGTTAAGCTTCAAAAATAATTCACAGTTAGATATTTCCTACGCGCGAGACCAAGAATCAACATTCTATTATAGTAATTTTGACTAGAGCTGTTAGCGTAAAACTGGTCTTGCACGTAAAAGAAAAAAAATATTGAAGAACCGATGTTTCCTCAAAGATAGGTACCTGGAATAATTGCGCAACAATAAAATAGTTTGTTGCATTCAGAGCCATTCAGAGAATTTCTTAGGAAGCAACATGATGTATCTCCACCATTTGACCGTTACTTGGTATACATATAGGGTTTGAAAAACGCCACTATTGGCTAAACCGACCGAAGCAAAATTGCACAAAAACTCTAACCAGGAAAAATAGAGGTCTTAATCAGAAATATTGCTAAAGCACAAAAAAATGCTTCACCTACAGATCGGGCCTCGGTCCCTACTCTTCCAGCCCTAACCTACCAATCTAAGAGATATGTAAGTTCTTAACTAGTACGCCAACTCACAAAAATCCATTCCAAACAGATTCTTACTAGGAACAGAAAAAACCATATTTCTGAGTTTCAGAAATAATTCTAGTCACGCGAGTCTAAGAATCAATGTTGACTACAACTGGTCATCTGCTCTGGAACGTCAAAAGAACAAAAATGTTTCCTCAAAGATAGCGCGTCATTCAGAGAATTTCTTAGGAAACAACATGATGTATCTCCACCATTTGACCGGTACTTAACACATATGTCGTCATATCCAAGATGGTATACATATAGGGTTTGAAAAACGCCACTATTGACAAAACCGAGCTGCACGAAGAACTCCACAAAAATTCTAACTACAAGAAAAAATGAGTTTTGAATGAGTACAGAAAGAAATACTTCACCTAGAGGTCGGGCCTCGGTCCCTACTCGTCCAGTCGCCAACCATGCCACCTCCAGGGCAGATCCCACGAAAAAGCAGCAGCTGCTGCTCCCTCACACACTGCAACACAGGGGAAGCCCGTAATGCGCTTAGGCGAAACCGGCACTTATCTCCTCCTCTCGCGCGCCCATCAGTAATAAGCGCGCGTGGCCGCCGGCTGACATATCTGTCCACGGGCGCGCGAGCGCGAGGATCTCTCGAAGGGCCGCCTGGACACATACGGAGCTTAAATAAGGCAAGTAACAATTAATTTAATAAATCTTCGCGGTGCGCGCCTCCACGCCTCATAAGCGCGTTTGCATCGATTTCGGCGCGCACAATTGGCGCCGCCAGGGCGAACGGGCGACTTTTACGGGCGACGAGTAATGGAGTTCGGCGGGAAGGGACGCGCCCGCGGGTGCTGAGAGTCGGCTTAATGGATTGCGTGTGAGGACAATGAGGACGCGCGCGGGACGGCGTTGGAGAGGGCTTAGAACGGGGTTAAGGGCACCGGCGGAGAGCTGGGAACGGCGATTGATTTTTTGATGGTTCGTCGGATGAGCGGTTTGTTCCGGTGTTGTAGGGGAATCAAGAAGAGAGGTGATGTGATTGGGAGTATGGTATGATGACTGATTCAAAGACTAAAGGCACTTATATATTTCACACAAAAATACAAAACTGTAGAACCACTGGTAAAATCGCATTATCGACCATTACAATCAGTTGAAGAGGCGAAATTTAGAAAATTGTTGAAAATACTGAATATACTGATGATACTTTTCTCCCAAGTACCATAAGAAAGGCAAAAGAAGGGGGGAGGAGACAAATAAAAAATAGTAGATAACAAAAATAACAAAAATCAGAGACTGGGCAATTTTCTGATATAAATCATACAAAACAAAAGGCCATGAAATTCGTTTTCTTAACACTTGTATTGTCTTTTCTCAATTAACACTTCGGGTGGGGTTGGCCTTATGAAGAAAATCACAAAAATAAAGTCGGTATACCCTTTGAGAGCACCTGTCGCAATTTGATCAAAATTCAACTGCGGAAAAATGAAAAAGAAGCAGATAAAAAGATGAAAGGAGAAGGATAAGTGCCTTGGTAGGACAACGAGAATGACCGAATCAATCGTCATTTACAATCGCTGACAAAAATAACTGATTTCTTAACTGTCACCTACCAAGCCGATCAAGGTAAATACTTCCAAAAACGGCAAAAAATGACAAGAACAGCGAATTTTATTGTCATTTAATGAGCGAAAACCGTAAGAGACTAGGGCAAAAATAACCTCTAAAACGTGTCCTCCACTGACTGATTTCTTCAACTTCATCAACTTCAAAAAATGAAAATAAGTTAAAATTGAAAGAGTGGCGCTGTTTATCGCGTCAGATGTGTTCGATTTCCAGTTGGAAAAAATTTAGAAGCACGAGACTGCATGAATTAGCTGCAAAAATTCTATTGCGGGAAGAAACAAGAAAGTGTATGCGTAATCCTTAATATACTCTTAATTTGAATGTTAACAGAGATGTTAATCCTGTAGTGCAACCAAAAAACTTTGTCAGTCGGAAAAACGATAGCAAGGCACTTAAATAATGCATAAACATGGCGTGGCGTTAAACGCCCTTTGCCGTGACTAAGTGACATCAATAATAGTACAACGATCATTTCCGGAAAGTGCTTCTTCCACCGTCAACTTATTCCGATGGACTAGGAATGGGTGTGGCTAAAGGGTTCTCACGCCTTACGCGCCACCATCAGCACCAGCAAAAATCCACTTCTAAGCGTCGCAAAATCTTGAAAATCAAGCAGAGACTGTTTTAGTAAAAAAATTCAGGGATTGAATAAAAAGAGATGTCTCAATCATAAAATATAAAAAGAAAGATCTAGCAAACATTTTTTGTGGTGAAATGGTGAAGGATGTCGAATCTCAAAAATTGAGTTCAAAAAGTGCCAAAAAGTGAGAGAATTGTCTTCCAGGGCAAAAATTAGTCTTGAAAAGAAGCTAACGGTACATAGGCTTGTTGCTGCTTTTGTTTGTGATTGCAAGAATTTTGACCGTCCACGTAAGTCGTTTGCCGGTTGGCAAACGGGTCGAAAAATTTTTCCTCTAAAGAAGCAGCAAAAATAACCAGACAACTAGAGTTAACGTGCATCAGTTTTAATGATACTTATTTCGGTTTTTAGGATGGCTGACGACAAAAATTTTCCAGGAGCACCCACTGGTTCCTTTTGTTTGCTGACTGCTTTTCCAACAAAAATTTTTGCTAAGCGCATTTCTTCCAAACTTCTCATGGATTTCGGACCATCCATGAGTACAAAAATGAACTCTGTCGTAAAAAGTACTACTCGTCAATCTACTGCCGTTAGTCACCGCGCATCATCGCCAGAGGTCCCGAAGCGACAACTCTGAGATGTCTACCTTTCCGATAACACAAGCAAGAACGTGCGAGATGCAACTGTCAATCAGGCACACGATTTGAGAAAATTTTTCCAGAAGCACAAATAAGATTGCTTGCTATCTGGACGCATCCGATTTCTACAAAATTAACGCGATAAACACCTGTGGTGATATGCACGAAAATTAAGAACCCCTTCACGGGTTCTTGATGAATACCGGCTGGGAACCTAGGTTGCGCATCAAAACGGTTCGCAGGGGTGGGAGGCTCGCCAGCCCTCCCAGTATGAGCCCTCCTAACTTTCGTGCATCGGGTTCCCACACTGGGAGGCTGCCTGGCCGGGTTACTTTTTTTTTGTGCATATCACCAGTTACGTACAAAAATTAACGGGATAAATACCTTGCACTAAACTGTGTCATTGATGAATACCGGCTTTTATAAGCCAAAAATAAGCTCTGGCCACCCTCAAAACACAAGCAGGAGCGTTCCTCTCACGCAGAGATCAAAAACCCGATCCCACGGCCGTTCCCATCACTGTCAATCAGGCTCACGACTCGCGGATAAGCCCTTGGGCGGAAGTTCACAGGGCTGCGAAAAAACGCTCCAGCCGAGTACATGACATTCCGAGAAACTAACATCCTCGCCTCTTAGTCGCCAAAATCAATCCACCGTCCACTCGGCTCCATCAATCAAGCATAAAAGGGCACCATTGCGGCCGACGATGGTCCTCTCGCGCGCGCGCAATTTTCACCCGGTGGCCACGCGTCCATTATAGGCGCAGTCGGTTTTTTACACGTCCAAGTACTATAGCAAAGCAGCAGCAGCAGGAGCTGAAGAGGAGGATGCCGGACGGCGCCACGGAAGGAATATGCGCGCGCGGCGTCAGAAGGCAGCAAAACTTATTAGAGGAAGCCATTTAGAGACAGAGCCTATGTGGAGCGCACGTCATAGGCCCCATTTGGCCGTGCGCCTGCCCAGCGGCCAGGCCGGAGGAGAGTTGTAATGAGCGAGGGCAAAAACGAGGATTCCCCCGAGTCGGTCGGCGACATGGCGAATTTAGCTTTCGGACTCGGGTTCAGCGGTCGCAGATCGCCAAGGGAAGCGGTGCCGAAAAACAGCATTGTTCCAAGGCGAACAGGACTTGTGTCCGAGTCCGGCTTATCCGTGCTTAGAATGAAAGCTCATCGTTGGAGACGACTCTTCTCCGACCTGGGAGGATATGGAGGAAACAAAAATTGACCCGTAACAGTCAAAGGTGGACATTGGAAATCCTAGAATTAAGAATGCCAAAATAGAGGAGTGAGGGGAATGTTTAATTTAGAAGAAAATACTTCCCTTTATCAAAAATGTCAAATTTAAAACTACATCTAAAGGTGAAAGACTAAACGTGGGCACTATTTTCCAAAAGAAGGATTTTTAGATTTCTTCAAACATATAAAATTTGTGGTCTTTTATTTTGCCTCGGTGGTGAGCGGTCGGGTCGTTCCGCTGCTCTCTGAGTTAGCGGTCGACCTTCCATTCTCCGTCAATCAAATGATTGCCCCGGCTCCCAGAAGGAGTGGAACCCCAGGGATGCCGTAGTTCCAACGCC